>JAXGGA010004870.1:0-83678 GCA_038373865.1 Uloborus plumipes
TTTGCTGCTTCTGTTCAGCGAATTCAGAAGAATAGAAGAACCTTCGTTTTGTTCATTGATGACAAAACAAATGAGAAAGAGACCTTTTCTGAGCACCTTACATATTTTCTCAAAAATGGTTTCGAACTAAAAGTTTTTTTTCTTGGGAGACAAAATAAGAGCGATATATCCGAATGAGCGATATAACGAGGGGCTACTGTATAATAATTTTGATGGCATATATATGTTAAAATTATAGTAGCTATACATTTCAGATTTCCTTTAATTGTAATGAACAACAAACATTATTATGCACAAATAAAATGTATCGAACACCTGTAGTGTTGAGTTATTAGGTAATATCAGTACAACTCTATGAATTGGCGTTGTTATGGTTACTTACCTTTATCAGTCTTTTTCTAACTTGAGATGAGTTTTCGTGCTTGAATTGGTTTTAAAACACCCTTTAAATCAGTTTCACTAACATAACGTAAGTCTTCCGGATTAGTTACACCTAAATCTGTTACACTCCAAAAGAGCACTTAAAAGAACACTTTAGAAAATTGTCTTTTCTAAACACTGCTTGATAAATTTGTGACTGGTGTTCTGATCCAATATTGCCCCAGATGCCTTTTATATGTTATGCCTCAAATCTCTCAAGTTTTCTAATAATTGGTCCAAATTTGTCACTGTAACAAGAGGTCTCTATAAATCACATGTGCACCCAGTAGCAGAAATTGCGAGACGTGAGACGTACGTCGCAGATTTTTCATCACTCCGCAGATAATTTTTAAGAGAAAGAGAAATAAAGAAAGAAAAGGAGGGAAAAATCAAATACAGCTGAACGAAAATTAAGAGAAAATAAATGTGTTTGTTGAGCCAGAGAGTGATGCTCTTTATCCTCAAAAAAAAAAAAAAAAAAAAAAAAAAAAAAAAAAAAAAAAAAAAAAAACGGAAATTATTCGACGTTTTGTACCTTTATCATACATTTTCAAAATCCTTCCCTAACAGATTGGTAGGCAGATTAGCTGAGCGGCGCTGAAAATCAAAAAATAATGGAAAGATATTTTGTGATTAGTTTACTTGCGATTCTTCCACTCCTGCAGAAAACATTTATGTTGGGGGGGGGGGGGGGGCTCCTTTGCTTGTAGTAAATGTAAAGAATCGTGGATTCGCTGTTAGGTTAACTATTTGTGCTTTCAAAAACAACATTTGTTTGAGTTATAGTGGTCACTAAAAGAGTTAATTAAGGAAAATGACTCTTTTCCCCTTTGGGGGTGGGTGATCTTTCTCTTTTCCTATTATGATGGCTGTTTTTAAGACTGCATCAAGCATATCAATGGATATCCGCTTTTCTTCAGTTTCATTTTTTCCTGATTTTTCGCTGCCTAATTTTCCGCTCTTCTCTTGCAGTTTTAATTTAAAAGAGAATTCAACTTTTAAAGTTAAAATAACTTCTTTTAAAAATGAAATAAGTTCATACTAAAAAATAGAAAAAAAAAAATAAACCCCTCTCACTATCAAAAAAATTATGCAAATTCATGACAATAGTTTGATCTTGTGATATTAAAATCACACGAATGTTCTTTGCGATTTTAATATAAATATTGAGTACTTTAAATTTTCGGATTCTCCATCACATATATCTAAAACCATACTTGTTTTGAAACATCAAGCCTGTGCTTCCCCAAAAATTGCACGGCTTGTTTGAGACTTCAATCCTATTACATCCTGTAATTATTTGATTTATTTTGAAAGGTGGAAGTTGCTTTAACTAATACTAATTTCAAAATGATTTGTTTTACTTTTTATTTCAATTATTAATTCATTTTTTAAACTGTAGTTACATATTTTTAAGAAAGTACTGAATTTTAAAAAAATTATCCACATAATTATTTCATTTGTTTTCAAAGTAAATACTTTTTTAAATACTTGAATTAGATTTTATGTTTAATAAAGTTCATAAACAAATGAACCTAACAATTGAAAACAATAGCTTTTACCGTATAGGAGGACAGAAATACATTCTAATGAAGTTTAGTGTAGTGAATTCCTATAGAGTACATATTAATGTAATATGCAATTTAAAAAATATATTTACAATTCATTGAACGCAATTTGGTGTTGTATGTAAGTAATCAATCGAATTTTCTAAATCAATTATTTTAATATTTATGGTTGTGTCCTAACAAAAATTTTCAGCCTCTTCAAAAGTGCTTGATGTTAAGGAGGTGAAGTTTCTCCACTTCAATCAGTATTGTTTAACAGGTGTTCTTTGAGAGATTTTGCCAAACAGCAACCTATCAGCAGCAAATGTGTTAAAAAGTCCTTAAATACTCCTCAATTTTAATTTTAAAAAAGGAGTACGCACCCTGTAAAATGTTTGCGTATTATATGAAAACTTAAAATAAAACTAACAAAAATGCTGCAGATTATTTCCAACTGACCAAATCAGTGTCGCAGACTGGCTAAAAAGTTTCTGCTTCTGGGCATGTGCAAGATATTGCTTACATTTTCGTCATACTGTTGGCCCCGTTCAATCGGGTAACGGATAAACGAATACCCCGTTTATACGAATAAAATAGTGAAAAGGGGGCACCCCTAAGGCAGCGCAAGCACTGCGACCACAGGTCTATTGTACTATATAAACTGTACCATATATATTGTACTATATACGAATAAAATATCTCAAAACCAAATATATTTCCCATGTCATAGACGCAATGTTAAAGATCCCCACTAAATCGAATACCCACTTATTCGAATATTTCTTGGAACCAACGGTATTCGTTTAAGTGGGGCTGACAGTATTTTTAAATTCTGTAATACTTTTAACGCGTCATGCTTCATTAAAAAAAGATAAAAATAAGCAATTGCAGATTTTTTAAACTTTTAGTTACAATAATAAACATGAATTACACATTAACTTTAAAGCACTACAGTTTTCAACAAACTGTGCTGAAAATAAATGACACAAATCAATTATTTTTTAAATTAAAGGTTATGGTTAGCAAATACTTTGATTCCTTCTTTTTTTCATATAGTAGTGTTTCACTTTGATCGTTTTTTAAAACATTTATTTTATAACTCTTTTCAATGTAAATACTTGAGGTTTAGAAGCATAAAATTGGTAAATTTTAGTTCTTGCAAAGATAGTCTTGAGAATTATAAAAATGTTGAATCCTTTTTGGACGATACATTAGAACGAGCGATTCAGCTCAGAGGTTTAAGTAACATTGCATCTATCAAGTAGCAAATGGAACAAGCATTGGTCGCTAAACAACAGGGTCACAGGAATGAATGATCGTTCTAAAAAGCATGTACTGTATCACGGTAAAAGGGGTCCTGATGACATACAATTTTGAAAATGACACAGAAGTAAACTTAAATTAAAACATAGATAAAACAGCGATTGTGTTAAAAAGATCTTAACATTCCTGAATTTTAATTTCAAAAAAGGAGTACATACCCTGTAAAAGGTTTGTGTATTTTATGAAAACTTGAAGTAAAACTAATAAAAATGCTGCAGATTATTTCCGACGGCCCAAATAAGTGTCGCAGACTGGCTAGAAAGTTTCTGCTTCTGGGTTGTTATTAAATGCTTTTTTAAATCAGCAGAACATGGAATGTTTACATTTCATATAAAATAATCGGAAAATTATCAACTAAAACTTAAACAACAATTAATTTGATGTTAAAAATGTTTTCACTTACGGCAACTCAGCTGCAGGTTTCATCAAAACATCCGCCATTACTTCGAATCCAACGATGGGTCACGTGGTTAAAATCGACCAATCGAGCTTCGCGGTGAAGAGACAGTTAACAATTAATGCACTTATAACCGGCTGCGGAGATTAAAAAAACAGAGAAATCCTGTATTTTATCTCATTTTATCACAAACAGATTTTTTCTGTAAAAAATACGGATAATTTCTTCAAAATTTACAGTTTTTTTTTACAGTGAAGGAAGTTACACCCAGGGCAAGGGCGGGAATCGAACCCGCGCCTCTTGAGATGTAGTAAAATCACGACAGTAATGGGACGAACTTGATGCCGTAAATTGGTTTGTATTTGACAACAACTTAGTAATATTTCGCCAAATTACAAGCCAAAAATGATGTGCCAAATAAAGTGACGTACGAAAGACTTGATTTGCTTATCGTGCTTACTTCCCTCCACATTTCCTACGAATACCATATTTTAACTCTTCCGACGAGCGCCATCAATATTGAGCCCCACTTCACATGCAACCATGTTTGTTTTTTCTTTGCATTTCTCTCGCAAAAAATACCGCTGTTTACGTAAAAAAAACCTAATCAACTGATATTCAAAGGTGGGCCGTGATAGCCAGATCTGTAAGGCGTCGGACTCGTAACCGAAGGGTCCCGGTGTCGATCCCAGCCTATCAAAGATCCACCGCCTTATTTATGGTGGCTGGGGGACGTTAAAAATGTTCGTGGTTCACAAAGTCCTCCAAGTGTAACGATACCTCTGGGGGTACCTCTGGAGGTTGCTCGGCCCTTGGTCTGGTTCAAAAAGAACAGAGCACTCTTTAGGACCCTATCCCGGTTAAACCACGGGTTGTGGTAGGTACGGGGTACCCTGGCTCACACGCCCAAAAGCAGTTGCGCCCAAAAGCCCCAGCACCCAAAAAGACCTCGCGCCCGAAAGACCTAGCGCCCAAAAGCCCTCGCGCCCAAAAATCCCGGCGCCCAATGCTCTTTCGCCCAAAAAACCTCGCGCCCAATCGTCCGCGACAAAAAGCCGGCGCCCAATCTGCCGCGCCAAAACTTCCTATACCGCAATTTTGTAACTGTACACCACTAACGTGTAACAAACAACAGTCCTTTACATAACTGAAAAATGTAAGTCGCGCTTTATGTTGCAAATCTATCTTGCATACTTAGTTATGTATACTAAGCTTAACCGAAGCAAACGCAGCATCACAGTTTTAGTTTTCGTTTTCTGTATAAAACGTTGGCAATGCTATGTAGAAGAGTTTTTAAATTTGCAAAAGCTAGATTATAAATCCATGACAAATTTCAACTTCGGTGAATAATTCTAATCACAATCATGAGTTCTATTGATGTGCGTATATTTTCTTTTCCTGAAACACAATATTTTTTATTCTGCTCATGATTGTTTTCTAGTTTAAAGTGGGTTTATTTCAAAAAGCTTTTATTGATTTTTGTTTCCATATTTACTTCTCTTATTTTTGCATTGTGCTTATTGTTTATGAAAAGAGATCAAATACTCTCAAAGTCATTCTTACGAGTAGTTGATGACAATATTATTTACAGCTGACTTAAATTCAAATTTTTCGGTGTACGAGTATTAGTCATTCTTCTAAAATCTATGTGTAGTAGAAGAAATCAAGTTTCTGCAAAAGACAACACATTACTTTCTTTTCGAGCCAGATAAAAGTAAAAGTGCCAGAAGAATAAAGTCGGTGTACTCTTTTTGAAACAAAGGTAAGTTTTCAACTCGAGTATAAAATATACACATATACTTCTAAAAGAAGAAATACAACTCGAAAAGAAAGATGTAAAATAAAGATAGGAAAAAGCTCATTTTCCGTCAGTTCTACCGAGAAATAGCTTTTACATTTCTGTATTTTGTTTAAAATATTAAACTTTCAAGAGATGCATGCTTTAAATATAAAAATATAGAACTGTAATTTCTTATTTGTAGATGTCAGAAAGAGTTTCTACGCAAAATACACCACAAAAAATAAATGTTGTTTTTATAGTATGATACAGCTAATTTCATTGTGATAAACTAAAATTGCTAATTTTAGTTTATTACTGTGCATTTTACAACTTTAAACTGGAACCTCTGCTGCCAGTATTACACTTGTTTTTACAGTATAATACAGCTAATTTTATGGAAATAAATTGTAAAATTGCTAATTTTATAATTTATTACTGTGCACTTTACAGTTTTAAATTGCAACCTCTTTTTCCAGTATTATACTGCAGAAACAACAATGTAACACTGACAGCAGAGGTTCCAGTTTAAAGTCGTAAACTGCACAGTAATAAACTGAAATTAGCAATTTTACAGTTTATTTCTATAAAATTAGCTGTATTATACTGCAAAAACATTTACATTTTGTAGTGTTATTTGTAGTGCAAACTTATTTCAAACTAATAGGCAGTATGTTCAGAATTTAAAGAAAAAAAACGTTATCAAGCAAAGAGGTTACAATTTTATGATTATTTTTTTAACTTTCAAACCTTCCAAAGGACAGAGTCTTACAGTGGCTGATTTTACTTTTGTAAAAAATAAACCAAAATGTCATCTCTTAGAACAGCTCTCTTTTCCTAAATATATTTAAAGCTTAAAAAGGAACAGCATGTTTTTTTTATTTAGTGGCCAATTATTTTTTCACCATTTATATACAACACATTTGTCCCTCTTTGTCCACGATGCTTTTTAAAAGTTTCATTTAGAGCTACTTTCTTTTCGGACAAAACGTAAACGTATTTTAAGACTACTTTTTTTGCTCCTTCCTTCCCCAGACGTATTTCAAAATGAAACATCACGCAATATACAGTAGATACTGATAGAAGTCCAGAAACCTATTACGCTTCTGCTCGGTTTCAAATCTACAAAAACCAATTTGACGTTTGTCAATAAAAGAGGGACAGAACGGAACTCAAACGTTCCGGTCTGTGCGCGGTTTTTCTCTACTGAGACTCTGAAAGAAACAGTTGAAGTGGAAAGTGAAGAAATCTTTATGTAGCTTGTCGGAAACAGGGAGTTAGGATTGACTCTGGTATTGCTTCGTTTCGATGAAGAAAAAAAGCTTAGAATAAAATGAAAACAAATAGAAAGGGGTTTATCTTTAAAAAGCATCTAATATTGGGTCTAAATCGAAACATACTTTGTAAAGATTAAGCACTGGTTCAGTATAAAACATGACTTTCAAGAAATTTAACTGATGCTTGCTTTTTACAATATTTATGCAATTTAAAGGGTAAACGTATTATTTGTTTCGCTATTATAGAAATCGTAATGATGGTGCCCCGGCAACTAATGAAATCTATAAATTGATGGCATGTTAGAAAATCCGGCTGAATTTCATAACCAATGTTTAAAATTTCAAGAAATTTAGAAATTTGAGATTTTGACACAATCGCCAACTTTTGAGCAATTGTATCGTTTTATTCTGGAAGGATTGCCAAGACTAAAAATATTTCAAGCGCCAGTATGCTATTAAACATGCAATTGAAAACGCCCCTGCTAGACTAGAAACAGTGAACCTCTGACCGGTGCATCAGAACCGGTCGTCTAAGGCAGATGCTATGCTCCGGTGTCCTGCTACTAAAGGGGGCCCCAGCATAATCAAGAACTAAAGTTTTGTATTCTTTGCACTTGCGTATGAAAACTAAAAAATATTCCTATTGCTGTCAGTGCGATAAAAATTATTTTTTCGTAAGCATTATAATTTTCGATTGAATTTCAAAGATCTACAAACTAATTTTCGTTGATACGAGTATTTAATTGTTCTTACTTGATGTGATTAATTTTCACGAGGACACACACTATCGAGTTTTGTAGCGAGCAATAATTGATAATTTAGTCATTGAAACAATCACTGAGTCATTATAAGTGCTCTTACTTATTTTCAAGAACAGAAGTCAAAAACGGAATCTAAATAATAAAACTCGAATTGTTTTTCACAGATTTGTATTCATCGATAGTAGATAAAGCACTTAAAAAGAACCACATTTAAAACACTTTCAAAAAGGTTATCTCAGTTACTCAGAACATACCGAATCCCTTTTGAAAGCAGTGGTGTCTCAAAAATGAGAACATGTCGAGATACTTTTGAGAATAACAGTGTCTCAGAAATAAGTACAGACGATATCATTTTTAAGTACATATCTGTCTTAGAAATGAGAACATGTCAAATCGGCTAAAAAAATACGAACGTCACTAAAAGAAGCACACGTTGTATCATTCTTGAGAAGAGCGGTATCTCACAAATGAGGACATAGTGAACCATTTTTGAGAAGAATTTCAAAAATACAATTATTTCAAAAATAGTAACTCCTGTTTTCCAATTTTAAGCCAAACTAATTCAATTCGGAGCCATTCCGAGTAAATGATGTGCTTACAAATCAATGGTTTTGTCTTAATTCTAAGAAACCTGTTTCAACAGTGTAGCAGAATGATCTTCTGACGCAGGCAATATGCATTTTTTTTTTTTTTTGATAAATAATATTTTTGTAACCGCGAAATTTTTTTTTCATTTGATAATGTGTCAAAATTAAAGAAATCCTCCCCCCACCCCCATCCAAAATTGTGGCCGAAATAAATTCATTTTTACTCATAAAACTTCCAGAATTTTAACTATATCCCTTATCCCACCCAGACATTAGCTTCAGAATCAGCTCGTGTCAAAGATGAAAATATTTGGAAACTTCTTTTTTGCAACTTGGAACCTTCTTTCTTGAGTCACCCGGTCGGGCCATCGGAACATGTAATTTTGTTTCATTTGCATTTGCATCCTTTTAGAATTAAGGGCCTAAAGGGTCATACAGCTTCTGGTTCAGGAATTTTCGGGAAAGGGGGGGGGGTCAAAGTGCAATTTTTGTGCAAAAACGGAGGGTATTTGACGATTTTATCAAAATATGAGTACTAAAAATGCAGTTTCAGACCATATTCGGTCGTTAAAGGAAAGGGTCATGACCTCCATACCCCCCTTCTCCCCTCTAGATTCGCTCGTGCTTAGACTACGCTTGTTCAATAGGGTGGGGCGAAAAATAAAAATTTTTTCAGATCAACTTCTAATAGTTGCCAAAAGTTGTCTTTGGTGATAGTTAGCTTCTGTGCAAAATTTGAGGAAAATCGGTTAATATCTTCAGGGGGCGCTGCGATCGCGAAGTTTTATCATACCGTAAAATGGGGTGTATAGGAACAGCGGGGTCAATCGGAACAAAACTTCCCGACCGTACAAAGAAATTCTTCATAAATTAACTATTGGGTATTTTTCGCCATGAATTTTTTTTTAGTAAGGTAAGATCATAGGAAGTAGGAAAAAATTACTTTTGTCAATCTGGCAACGCTATTGACTTCTAAGGAGGGCTGCACGTGGAATGCTAGAAAACATCACATTTCCATAGACTGCAAAACTTCATATGCAAGAACAAACCTTCTTATATTTAAAAACTAAGAGTGGTATGTTTCAATTATACATGTATCTGAACAACAGAATACCGCATTAGAATTTACATTTTTTATAAATTGTGTCATAAAAATGAAGAATTCTGAAAAATGCCATAGAAAAAAAATTTGCGGGGTGAATCGGAACACTTAGTTCTGTTGTTCCAATTCAAACTTATTTGAAGGAAACTGTTTGAAAAATCAAGATTCTAACCCCAATTCTTCTAATCAAGACAAGGACAAGGATTTATTACTGTTTATCCCTTCTCGTGAGCAACTAGATCTTAGAATGACAAACAGTTGCAGATTTCAAAAGATTTTTTCTCCAGGAGACTTCTTTTTACTTAAAATACGAGAGGGAAAGTCACATAGACTTAATGTAGTAAAAATCCAGCACACAGACAGTGATGAATAAGCGGAAAAATCTTTCAGGACAATCCCCGAAACCCAGAGATTTCAAGAAACTAAAGAAAAGGCAGAGTTCATCCCAGGAGATGTTATGAAAAAATTTAAGCCAAGTCACAATTGCTAGTTTTAAGGACAAGTACATATTTGTGGACGACATGAGTGACTTCCATTCATGTTAAATCTTTGTATTTCAATTCAAAAGCATTTCTTAAAATTACTTTTCATTTTTCATAAGTTCAAAATTATTTTGAATTTTGACAAATTATACACGTTTACTGGTATTGAAATTATGCATTTATTTGACAGTAATTATCTGTTCTTATTCTCCCCCATCAATATTACTCATGTTTGTGAGACCTATTACAGGTTAAATTGAAAAAAATAAAATTTTAACATGTGTTCCGATTGACCCCTATCAGCGGGGTGATTCGGAACACCCATAATTTCCTATATATTTTAATAATAATTGTTCAAAATGTTTTGTCTTCGCTTGGAATATCAAAAGTAAAGCAAGACCGAAGTTTTTACCCAAAAAATCAAATTAAAAAAAAATCTTTTAACTGCTTTTTTTACAATCAAAGCTGAAAAGTGTTCCGATTCACCCCATTTTACGGTAGCTCTTTTATGGGATTTCATGGTTAAAATATGAAAAACAATGCCGTTAGGTAATCTCATTGCATTTTTTTACTCATAAAATATATTCATGCATTCAAAACATATGAAATAACTCACAAAAATTATTTTACATGAAATATTAAAATTTCAAGCATCTTGAAAAGAAACAAAACCGTGAAAAATAGTGATTTTTAGGACAATATTAAGTTAAAAGTGGTAAATTTTTACAAAATGTGATATAAAAATTATGAAAATGCAAACTTATGATAACGTTAAACAGCTTTACTTAACCCGCGATCACTTGCGCTACTTTGCGTCACACGAGCACTCGCGCCGGGCCTCGCAGGCCCGGAGCGGTTTTTTTCACGAACTTGAGTTTGTAAAGCAGAAAAATTGTGTTTTTATCATTAAATTTTAATAACAAAGTATGCAACCTCTTCATTTCATCTTTATAACTCAAATTGCTACTCTGCGTCACACGAGCACTCGCGCCGGGCCTCGCAGGCCCGGAGCGGTTTTTTCAAGAAATTGAGTTTTAAAGCAGAAAAAAATGTGCTTTGAACATTAAATTTTAATCACAAAGTCTACAACTTCTTCATTTCATCTTTATAACTCAAATTGCGAAGCATTTTGCAACCTCTTTCTTCGCGTTCTCAATGCAGAATGAGAAACGCGAGCACTCGCGCCGGGCCTCTGCTGAGGCCCGAACCGATATTTTTGGGGGGAAAAAGGGTCTGTACATCCCTGAAAAACATGTGGTCAGTAAGAAGGCGACCCTGAACGCAGCTACTGTGGACCTCGTCCATTTCCGGTGAAGGGGTGCTTTTTGGCAGCGAATTTAAATAATGACCGGGCCTGAGAGGCCCCGTGCGAGTGCTCGCGGGTTAAACATACCAGAAATATGTTTAAAAAAATATGCACAAATGTACACAGCATACATGATCCGACACTTTTATGTGTCACAGTTAGAGCTTTTTAAATAAGTCTTCTAATACTTTCAAAAAAAGGTAGTTCCTTTCGAGACTCTAAACGTGCACGAATGAAACCATCCCTCGCTTCCATTCCACTTACGGTCAGTGATGCAACAGTCATTAACTTTATAGTCTAAGATCCCACTTATATTTACCAACTTCATCGAGTTTCCTAACATGTTGTACATGAAAATGTAGATGAAAATATGTTCCAGTAGTTGGAGAAAACTGCTTTTGTTCCCAGGTAAATTTAAATTTTGCAAGAATCGGTAGTTTTTCTGCAGTTTTTTTGAAAATGAGAAGCAGATAGAGATCTCTCGCAAATTCTGCATATTCGATTCAAAACTCAATATTTTCGCACGAAACTAATTACGTGATTAAGAAATTATGTGCATTGCAGACTTATGTGCTTTTATAAAACTTCTGCAGAAAAGGTGCAGAAATTTCCCAGCTTTCTGCTAAATTTCTTCTTCAACTTGAAGATAACGGCAGAAAATCTGCAAAATGACTTCATTATTGAAATTTTAAAATAGCGACAACCCTATGAAAGAGCACTTTTACTTATTCAGCCTTATCCCATCGTATAGAAGGTTCTGTTCTAAGCAAAGGTGGCTAAATATAAAGTCTTGAACAAATTTTTAATAGACCATTGCAGTGATTAACATGCCAGCTTCAAGGTAGTAAATAACTTCTTCGCCACTTAGTAGAATACTTAGATGGACGAACAACTGGTTCCCGAGGGTTCAGCAGTCCTATTGGCAAAATGCTGACAGGCTGCGAATCCCTAACTATAGTGAAAAAAGGCAGTTGAGAGTAATACGCAAAATATGCCAATTATCTACCGAGCTGACCTAAGAACAGACCAGAAATATTTACTGGAAATATTTGAAGCCGTTTTTTGTGGCAACTGCTCCATACATCTTTTTGAAACAATACCTAGTTCTTGGAGTCTTCTAGATGGCTTATGACAGCCAGTCAAATTTGCGCTTGTACATCGGCACAGAATATCCGACAGCAAACCTAAAAATGCTTGTTTCAGTCATTATTTAAGTTAATGCACTTTTCTCTGGTTTTAAAGAAGTGCAACTCATCATGCCAGGATGGTGCACAAAACTTGTGGCAAGTTATTCATCAATTGCGTTTTTTACCAGACGACCTGTTACATGTCATCGATCCAGTTATTCAGAAGAGCTCTTTTTTTTTTGGTTTTTGCATATACTAAAAATATTTTGCTGGCAATGTTAAATGATGATCGAAATCACATGTACGGCAATCAGTTGCTTGTCGGATTTTAAGAGTAAAAAACACCAATTCTGTGTGTATAATAACGATATCCGCACTTTTATCATTTTTGAGATTAACTTTTATTCCGACTAAGTAGACTTGATCAATTTGGCAGTGTGAAAACGTGCTCATAACAGAACCTACTATAAAAATGATGCCATCTGAAGACGAGCTCCATGACTTAGTGACAACTGGAGATGTTCCCTATTTTCTTCGAAACATGTGGACATTTATTTGTCATACTCAATCCGTGGAACCCAGCATAAAGTTGGAGACGGCTGCATCACTGACTAGAAGTGGAATAGAGAAGAGTGATGCACGTTTAGAGGTTCGAAAGAAACTGCCTTTCTTTGAAAGTAAAAAAGATTTTTTGTGAAAGCTCAAACTGCGACGCAATAAATTTTCGTATCATGTATGTTGTGTACATTTGTACATATTTTTAGAAACATATTTCATGTATGTTTAAGTAAAGCTGTTTAATGTTGTTATATGTTTCCTTTTTCGTACTTTTTATGTCACATTTTGTAAAAATTTGCCACTTTTAACTTAACATTGTCCTAAAAATCACTATTTTTCACGTTTTTGCTTCTTTTCAAGATGCTTGACATTTTAATATTTCATATAAAATAATTTTTGTGAGTTATTTCATATGTTTTGAGTGCATGAATATATTTTATGAGTAAAAAAATGCAATGAGATTACCTAACGGCATTGTTTTTCATATTTTAACCATATAATCCCATAAAAGAGCTATGATAAAACTTCGCGATCGCAGCGCCCAGTGGCGTAATCTAGGGGGGGCATAGGGGGCAAGTGCCCCCCTACTTTTTTTGGTCCAGGGGCAGAGTTATTATTTTGCCCCCCTAGTTTTTAAGGGAATTTTTTTTTAATTGTTTGTCAAATGATGCATACCTTATTTTCAAACGAGAAAAAATGTAATTTCCTAAATGTAACCATTGTAGGAAAAGACGGGACACAATACAATACAATACAATACAATACAATACAAATGCGACGACCAGCAGCAGGCTCTGGGCCCAACTGGGCTGATCCTACTCAAATTAAAGACCCCAATGAAGATCAATGGCTCTCTTAAGGATATCTACTCCATTGCTCCTTACCGCCTCTTCCAGTAAACTGTTCCAAGTTCCCAATTTTTAAACACAGAGACAGTCTCGGTACAAGGAAGCAACCTCTCTTCCTGATAGCAAGCCCCCACCCCCTTTTCCTTGGAAACTGCTTTTAAGCAATAAATAGGGTCTGATTTTATCCATAAGACCTTTCTAGACACACATGGTCAAACAAGGGGCCCTGAAAGGAGAAAATCTGTTTAATTTACGTTGCTTAAGGTATCTTTGAAAAAAGCAATTTGAACGAAAAAAGATGATAAAATTGCATAATAAAACAATACTTGTAGCAGATACTTGAAAGTTTATTGGCAAATTTAATTGATGTTTTTCTTTTTCAATTTCTATTTATTATTTTGTAAAGAAACATTTACATGACATTTTTTAAAATAAATGCTACAGTACAGTCCCCCCTCCCCCTCGACTCTGATTCAGATTAGCCCTCTCTCTGTTTTTAGTTCCCTTTTTTTTTTTTTAATTGCAACACTGACAATCCGCTGTAGTTATTTAGATGTAGCCGAAGACCGGAATAGAGTTCTGATTCCATTGATTCTACAGTTTAAGCTGACCTACGGTGGGCATGATTCCCTTGAGAGCCGGCTCCCGAGTTAACGCTCAAGGTGGTGTTTCAGCTTTGACAGTGCCTTAGATCCTTTATGGTTTCGTGGAAGTCCGTCCCTTTAAAGTTGTGAGAAGGACTTAAAGCTTACCTTGGTATAAAGAGTTAAGATAGTGTTCTTTAACATCTATCATTATTTATGGAAGCTATTGGCTATTATTAGTTTCTTCCACTATTATATGGATCAGACTAAGATCTAGATCAGACCACCATGGAAGCCGTATGGGAATGTCTAACCCTTTCCCACGATTTTTTCACTCAAGTTATGAATAACTGGCGCCGCAGACAACAAAAATTTCTCATGAATGGAAAGATACAGCTACTTGACTTTGTCGGATTACCTTTGTCGGGTTATTTCCATAGGTAATCCGGTAACCTTTAGTACTTCATTTATCACTTCACAATATGTACGTGTGTTGTCAGATTGCCTTTGTCAGTTGTCGGATTATTAATTAAGTTAATTTTTATTGCTTTACTATGCATGTGTGTGGTATACCGCAAAACTAGGAGGCGTGTACAGACTATCTGTCTCCGGTTAATTAACAAATAGAATGTCTAGTCTATCTGAGCATCTGTCACAGCAACATATATCCCACCAATCGAAAAAATTGTCCTTAAAAAGATGCACGCCTACACCTTGAGCCCCTGTTAGTTAGGATACGCTGATGAAACTAATTTTGAATTTTGATTGGAAAAAGAGTCCACTTGTTGATTCGGTTCTACAAGGGTATAGGGCACGTCAAGCCACTAGTCAATACTAGAGTTTAGATTTGCAGTGTCAGAAGATCCATCTGCAGTTTCCTCCAAGTTTGGCAAAGATAAAAAGTTACGAAGTAGAAGATAATAGATCTCTAACAAATAGGTTAGTCTTTCTACTTTTATCTCTTAACATTTTGTCTAAATATTTACAGTCACCAAAAATAAATTATAACAACGTATTAAAAATGGTCAAGGAAACAAAGAGTATCTTAAAAAATCTTAGAACAGATCAATCTTCCGATCTTTCTACAGCTATGGGATTTAAACCTCCTCACATTCAAAGACACAAGCGTGTGCCCCAGAAATTAGAAGGCGGAGATAAACAATCTACAACTACTCCGAAAGACCACTATAGAATCGAAAATTATTTTAAAGATTCAGATGTAATTATTAATGAAATTGAGAAATTGTGGCGTTTTCAGATGTCTTGACAGAAAATGAACCTAGAATCCAAAGTTTGGAACTGATTTCCAATTTCTACGGTTTAAATTTAGAAGAAATCAAAGCTGAAGTTCAAATTTTTAATCGCATATTTAAAAGCTCAACAGAGACGGATAACTTGGAAAACAAAATCAAATACATTAAGTAACACGATATAAGAAATGGATTTATAAGTCTTCATACATTGTATAAAACTTTCTTATGCATACCAATGAACACCGCATCAAGTGAAAGAAGCTTTTCTTCATTAAAAAGACTCAAAACGTATCTGCGCTGCACAACAGGGCAAGAAAGATTATCAGACCTTGCGTTATTGAACATTGAAAGGGACATTATAATAGATAAAGATGCTGTCATCAATGCATTTTCTTCAAAGGCAGAGATGAAAGGAAGGCGCCTTACCCTTCATTAGTGCTTGGTTGAATATGTTTTTTTTTTGTCAGATTTATACTTGTTTTCGCGGTTAATATATTTAATTTGTAAATTTAAACTAATTTTTATTTCCTTTTTGCTGTTCGTTAATACATGTAACTTTTGATTACACATTTTATTTTATAGCTTTTGATATTCCTGACTTGTTGCGCACGTTATGACTCAGTGTATGTAAATTTGATTCTTAGAGCTTAGAGCAGAGATTTTTTGTATAGCATGGATTAAAAAACCAGTAAGAACTGAGATTGATTTTAGAAATCGATAAGATTTCAAGACCTACCTGTTGAAAAAAAATGGAAAGAATAAATTTTCAGTTTAGGAATACGGAATGGTTGTTGCCAAATATATTGAGTTTTTCAGTGCAATAAATTTTATTGGTCGAAATACAGTTTCGATTCGACGAGTTATTTCACATTCTATGTTTATCACCCAGCTTTTCAATTTTTTTGAATCTTAATTGATTCAGCTTTAACACTTTAAAGATGTTGGTTTCGAATCCTTGTGAAAGAAAATTTTTCTTCCAAATGTTACCATTGCTAATAAGACCTTTTGCTCCCAACAATGGTTAAATCAATATCGCTTTTACTAATTTATGTTTCCTGAATTCATTAAGATTAGTAAATGTACTTCCAGAAGTTGACCGAATGAATGAACAATGCCTATTTCACATGTGAAATTTTAGCAACTAATCCCTCTGCAGGTTTTCTTTAAGATGTACTCTCAGTAACAGAGAGTAAGATGTACTCTTTTCGTCTCTGTTGCATTGTTCTGTTTTTAAAACATTTAACACATACATTTCGTAAAAAGTTTTTCGATTTTTCGATTTTATTATTGTCAGAATCATCATTATTATTACTATTTGTTTATTTATTTATTTTTATTATGATTATTTTATTATTATTATTATCATTTTTTTTTTTTTTGAAAAAGTACATTTTGCATTATTTTAACTGAAAAAAGAAACCCTTACAAAAAGTTTGCCCCCCCCCCCCCCCACTTTTCGAGGCCAAATTACGCCTATGGCAGCGCCCCCTGAAGATATTAACCGATTTTCCTCAAATTTTGCACAGAAGCTAACTATCACCAAAGACAACTTTTGGTGACTATTAAAAGTTGATCTGAAAAAATTTTTATTTTTCGCCCCACCCTATTGTTCAATTACAAAACTTTAATTTCCCAAACACTGTACCCAGGCATGGTACCCAGCAAAGTTAGTCTTGCCCAACACCTGCAAGCGCGCTTGTGCTACCATCTACTAGAACTTTTTCTCAATAAAGTATCGTTTATTTTTTCAAAATAAAGCATATTGAAATGAGTCGGAAAATGTGAAAACTCACAAAAATATCAATAAAAATTATACTTAATTTTGAGTCCTTATGTTGCACTAAAGGATTTTTTTTCTGATACAAATTGGGAAGTAGGTTTTTGCAATAGTTCGTTATTTTCATTCAAAATTCAGAATTTTTAATACTTTACTGATAGCATTCGTAAAATCATTCAGCAATTGATCTTTATCCAGGAGTGTTTGCTATAAAAACTGCAAAATCAACATCATCAAAACAAAGATGACTATCGATTGATTTAATGATTAACACGATTTAAGAAATCGATGGAAGTCACACATAAAAAAAGCATTGCTGTCAACTAAACTAACAAATTACACTATTTAAAATATATTATAATTTTTTTAATGATATGAACCTACATTTATTTTTAAATTGAATAATAAAAACCAGAAAAATAAAGGTGCAGATTCTAATATGTAATAGTGACGCAAGAAATATTTAATTTTGAAATACGAAAGAAAAATAGGAATATTTTACCTAACACATGTATTTAGATACTAATTAATAATTTTAAGTAGGTATAACTGAGAACACTATAGTGAACGTTGCTATCAAGACGCTGATATGTTTACCTTAAACTTATTGGATTGTATGTTTCGTTTTCAATTACGCTGCCGGTTAAAACACCACAACTTATATTAGTTCTCCTATAGCGAGATAAATTATTTAGTTATAGTTATTGAAAAATTTAGTTGAATTTACTGCATTTGTGTTGCAATTTTATACAATGCATTTTGAAAAAAAAAAAGCTTATTTGCTGCTAATAATTCACCGAATACACATTCTTATGCTTTCTTTCCAACAACTTTTTTTTATGATTTTCCTCTAAGTAACCCTTAGAAGTTATTTTATTATTTTTTAATGATTGCTTTAGGGATATGAAGTTTGAAAATAAGAGGATTGTCTAACTGCAGTCAGTAATTCGTAATTAAGACATGGTCATTATTTTATTGCACAATTCAGTTCAACCTTAAAAATAACCGAATTGCTAACTAAATGTTACAACCGAACTAAAGTCCTTGTTACTTTCAATTAATGTTTATAAATAGTCGTTGTAACTGGAATATTTGTAAGTACTGTCTGGTTAAAAATTCTAAAAATGTTGCGAAAAGCATCTGAATATTTTGCACCTGCGCATTTTGAATTTTTATAATGTGTTGAGTACTTATTTTGCTTTGCATGGTTCAGTAAATATGAAAGATAATTTTACATTCTTTTTAGAACGCAAAAGAAAACTTAAGATCCAAAACGCCACTCCCCTTCCACACGAAAAATCTCTTTCTGGTCGAGGAATACTATGTGATTTCAAACTCTCACTTTGTACCCCATCTTCCCTCGAAGTTTGAAGTATTTCAGCTAAAAACTCTACACCTGGTTTCATCTATATCTATGCCCTTACATTTATCAATCTGTACCCATTCAATAAATCTCATTTTCAAGAAAGATTTGTTTGCAGTGTAATTCCTAACCCATTGTGTTTTTGAAAAAATGATCTACCTATTTTAGCAGTTATCGATCGATAGATATATATCCATCTATATACATTAAATTTCAATAAAAGGTTTTGGAAAGGATAATTTTCCCCCAGTATGTTTTCCGAAACTTATAAGAATTTCAGGATAATAAAGGTGGAAAGGTGGTTTGATTATCTTTATTACCCATAGATGGCAGCATTGAAGCTGCTAAGCAACCTATGACGTCACTGAGTAATGCAGTAATAGCGGGAAAGTAGACGTGTTTTCGAGAACTTTTGATCTTCGTAAATACTTTACATTGAATAAAAACTCTTCACTCCCCCCCCCCCATTGATAAAATAAATGAAGACCAGAGGAGCACCCTAAAATTGAAAAAACGTTCTGCGTTTGAAAACTTGCTTTTCAACAAAATTTTAATAATCACTTTAATTTGTCTCCTTATTAAAGCAAGAAATTAAAATCTTCGGTAAAATCTCATTTTTAAACGGCATTTAAAAACTTAACTGGAAATATAAAAATTTCTCTGCAGAAGAACCAAATGAATTAAAGATAAACAAGCATAAGAGAAAATAAGTACGCTATTTTACATTCCTGCAAAAATGCATTAATGTGCAAACTGGGCGTATATTTATGCAGAGTGTGCATTGGGGTGCATCAAAATACACTTTTTTCTTCACAAATCAAAATTCCAACAGAACCAAACACAAGCTTTATACTGTTGTTAGTATGTGTGCAAAATTTTGTTGATCTGATTGTTTCTGGGGCCATTTATAAAACAAAATTCGCTTTTCTAATCGTTATCTCAATCAATGAGAAATAGGAATACTTAGTTTATCTTGTCCCAAAATGTTACCATATACTCTAGCCTTAGAGCTTGAGCATGAGCAAAAATTTTTTATTTTGAATCATATCTTCAGTTACCTCTGGGGCCGTTCATTACCCAAAATTAGTTAATTTTGTCGTCTTTCAATAATCTTTTTAGAAAAATAAATACTAGTAATAATTATCAGTTGCAAAAACTGAGAAAACTTGCCATATGGTATCCTTAGAGTCTGCGTATTTTAAGCGTCTGCCCAGAAGCTATCTACTATGACAACGTGTTAACTTATTATTTGCTTGAATATAAGCTTTTTTTGTTGTTGTTGTTGTTTAGAGAAATTCGCCGGAATTATTCGGTATTTCACAGAAGTTTCGCAATGTCAATGATGATATTTACCGCCTAATGTTGACCTTTACTGGATTTCAGTCTTTCATTGTAACATATACATTGAAAGATGTACTGCAAACTTTAAGCCACTGTTGCTGCTTCAAGTGTCATTTAGTTTATATATGTACTTCTTTTTCTTTTAATATGTAACGATGCTGAGCAAGGTAGGTATTTTACTTTTTGCTGATATCTACTTTGACAATGTGTTAACTTATTGCACATATTCTTAATAAAAAGCTCCTCCCCCCTCTTTTTTTCTTTTAACGCTGTGTAAGACCAATCAGTAACGTACATAGATTTTGGTGCGCCCCTTCCGCACAAAATTCATAAATTCGCCGCTCCCAACCCCCCTCTTAAACTTTTCATAATTTTTTCACATTATTCATAGTCATAGTACTACTTTTCTTTATCATACGCCCTCAAACCTCGCGCGACCCCCCTCACCCCCGCTCCGTGGGGCTGCAGGGGTGGTATGTAGGCCGCTGAGACCAATCTAAGAGCTAAGACTACACTTTCGAAATGCACTTTGATAAAAAATGATAACAATATTTTATGAAGTAAAATCTAAAAACAGAGCTAGCTAAAGTTGAATTTTTAGAAAAAAAACCTGATGGGAAAAAAATGAATTAAACTTCAAAAAATAATAAACACGAAATGAGATGCTGCCATCTATCGCTTGATTCGTCAACCAAAATAAAAGGACCAAATGAAAGACTTAATATCGCGTTTTTCGGACTTATGTTTCAAAAATTTTCTTTGCAAAATAAAATATTTCTCCTTAAGCTCCTAATCATCAGAGTTTTCCTTAGAATTCCAGCAAAGGTACCAGGTACCAGGCCGAATAAAAGAATCCTGTTACGTAAACAAAAGAAAAAATATGAAAGTTATTATAATTATTTCTTTTCTGTAAACATTAAGTCCTTAACGGCAAATGCAAATAAGTGATATGGGCGAAGAAGGCTGAATAATCAGTCTAAACAAAAGAAACATATTAAAGCAAAAACTGAAGAACAGAAAAGAATCTTCAAAAGTTTTCTAAATGTGATACATCCTTTTACAATAGACATTTCAAAAGCAAAAATTTTGGACTCTTTGGAATCTAATCCACTAAAAAGAGGGAAATTGTAAGACTCTCACGAGTGAACGCAATGTCACAGAGGAAATCATATAATCACAGATTTATATTAGTGGAAAAAGTTATACAGGTAAAGATGCTATTAAGGCAAAAATGCTAAAAAATGATGTCAACTATGTTAAAAAAAATTATTTTAATGTACAAAACAATTAAGTTCAGTGCTCAACCTAAGTTTAGCTTTATATGTGTTATTAAAAAGTTATAGATTCGATTCCAGAAAACGGTTTTGATCAAAATAACACCAACAATTTTAGCTGAAGTAAGAAAATTTATTCTGAATATGTCTTTTTGAAGGCAATATGAATAGAAGCAACTCAAAGAAGTTAGTTAACTTATTGTAAAAATAAAGATGTTGCCTTTCGTGAAGCATGCTTAGTGCACTGCTCAAAGCAATTAAAGGATATTGTAAGTTTTATAAAAAATAAAGGTTCATGAGAGAACAGTTTTGCGGAAAATGGGAGAAAGAAGTAACAAATGTAATTTTTGGTCACTTTTCAAAGTCTGGAGTATGCTAATTTTGAGTTTGACGTCAGAAACGACTCTTTAGCTATAGCGAATGAAATTTGGATTTTAACTTGCAGGAAGGTTAAGCGAAAATTAATGATTTACATGAAGAAAGAAATGTGTTTCAATGAGTGGGATGCCTCAAGAAAATCATTTAACCAAATCAGAAGCTTGGACAGTTGTTGGTAAATTAGTGGGGGGCTAAACAGAAGTCTAAGTTGCAGAAGCCTCTTGACTTTTACATTGTGTGATTTTCAAGATCTGGAACTGATTTTAACAGACTGAAAATGCAAGTTCATGACAAGGGCAAAGTCGTAGACGTGGTATTATGCCCATTAAAGATCAATAATTAACGTAAACGACTCAGAGATGCCCAAATATGGATGCCACTTTTCTTTAACAGCACTTTCATTCGACTACTGTCACTACAATTTCAACTCAAACTCTCCGCAGTCGGCTCCATGTTATAGGTATGTATTGTCAATACTGCTCATTGTCAATACTGTCCACCCCCAAGGAGTGGAAAAGAGAGCCGGTGAACAAGTGAACAAATGCATGGCACAATGTAATTTTTGCAAAAAATGTACAGCTTTTTTTAACATTGAATTAAAAGACTTCAATATCAAGATCTTTTTTTCTTTTCGCTCACACTAATACACATTTCTGTTTGACAGTGCGAAGTTTTGATTGTTTGAAGTTTTGTTTGCGCACAGTTTTGACCGCGTAAAATTTTAACCTCACGAAGTTTTGACTGTCCGAAGTCAAGGCGAAGTTTAATCCGCTAAATTTTGTGCGGCGAAGTTTTGACACATCACAGATTTTCCATCACAAATTTGTTCATTATTCATTAATTCTTTTTATAATTTCATGATCAACTGCTTGAAAATGAGAAACAACGTAGTTGACGCTCAAAAAGGAAACTCAGTTCGTAATATCCATTTATATTTATCAAATTATCGTTCAAACTGTACTTCAACAGAGAAGCAATAAGGGCAGTAGAATGGCGTTCGTTTACGGTTTACGCAGCACAGTTCTGACTAACTATCATGCAATCTACGATTACTATCCAAAATACGAAATCATCCGAGTCGATAGATTTGACGCAGTGGATTTAACCTGCTGTCATCAGATGCAGCTTTGTGAGATGCGCTTCCCAAATTGTCATCTGCGTATTAAAGGGATAATATGCAGTGTTAGAGGGTAGTTGTTCCATTGTAAGAGCTTACTGTACCTAACTGTTCAATCATTATACCTATATTACCAATAAGATTAATGTAGTAGATAACAGTGTTCGTCCAAGTACAATATGGTTTTCGGTTTCGAGTATTTGGTATGATGCAAGTGTTCATTTGACAATTTTAAGATGCGTAATTACGAAAAAGATGCCAAATTTCTTCTTTTGTTTGTTTGTTTCGCTAGATTTTCTGGCACAATAGCCTTTTTAGGCTATACTGCACCAAACAATGATAACCCATTAACCTTTTTAAAATTTAAAAACATTTTCAAAACAGACACATAAATGAAGTTTAAAATTTTAACTAATCAGGCGAAAAAAAATAATTGACAAATAATTCTGAGTAAAATCAGAAGCACATAACAAAACAAAGACGAAACAAACAAGAGGACAAAGGTAAAAAACCTTAATTAGAGGCATAAAACAAATCTCATGTAGGAAGGGAAACAAATTGGGGTAGAGTGCGTCCCCTAGCAACTCCATCAAAGTTGGATTTAAAACGTATGAAGTAAAAATTTGGGCAGTTACATAAAATATGCAACACTGCCTGATTGATATTGCGTTTAATACATGCAGGAGCTGGTTCGTTGCAAAGAGGATATTTATGTGCAAATCTCGTGTGACCAATGCGAAGACGGGCTGTTATTCCTTTTGTTTACTCATTAAGGATCTAAAACTTTTTGTCAGTGGCTATATGGGGTGCAGTTTAAATTTCTTCTCTTAATTTTTTATTAAATACATTAGTTAAAAACTAATTTCAAGGCTATCAGTTGCTTCAATAGTTATTTGTTAAAAATTTTATAATCTGTTCTTTCAGTTTCACTCTTTTAATTTTCAAGCGACTTTTTATTGTTCCTTAATCGAACTTTTTAAAGGCTAATTTTAATATGTATTACTAGTTGATCCGTGCGAAGCATTTGCATTTACCAGTGGTAATTAATTTGATATTTAAAAAGTATTTTTTTGAAAATCCAGTGAACTAGTATCAAATACTATCATTCCGGCACCACCAAATAGAACTTCTGCGAATGAACCTACAGATGAAAATGTGCCTATTATCAGTATGAACAGAAAACAAGACACTTCAAAGAAAAGAATACAGTAATAAACTGTAAAATAACTAGTTTTATACTTTATTACTGTGTTTTTACAGTTTTAAACTCTGGGATCTCTGCTACTAACATTATACTGCACAAAGAACACTTTATTTTTGCAGTGTATCGTCTCGAAATCAGAAACTTTTGTTTGTGAATGAAAAATATTTCGTCTAATACAGATTTTAATATCTTCTTCACCTTTCGAAGTTATTCCTCCATTAAAAGCTAGCATTACTAAATATTGCCAAAAATGAGGCATTTGACACTTTTTAACTTTATTTGGTAAAGTACCTCTATATTGCCACTTTTAACTATCAAGCTCCAAAGATAGCATAATTTTTGAAATTTATTTCTTTTCAGACGGGAGAGCGGCTAATCACTAGCAAAAGATTCCGTCATTTACCGTTAATCGAATTTCCGTCATGAAGCGGACGGCAAAAAATTAGAGCACTTTACCTTCGTCCATTAGAATAGAAGTGAAGCGAAGAAAGATGCTAAAAATGCCGTAATGAAATCAAATCGTTCATAATGGGTGGCCTGTTAGTGGAAAATGGGTCTCTCGATAGGCTCTAAGTGCGCGAATTACTCCTCTTCTTCCCTTCCGTTGCTTCGCTCGACTGTTGCCAATACTGGGAGAGAAAAAGAATACAAAAACGTTGATTTTTGGCTTCCGGCAAAAAGGGAGCGAGAAATCTCAGTTTGCTTCGGTTCTTCAGAAAGTGTTCTAGAGGGCCGAGCAACGTTAAGGTAATTTCCGACATAAAAGCACATAACGAGACTGAAATTGTTAGATAAAAGGATGAAATAGACGTTTGATTGATTTTAAAGTGGTTTTAAAAGCCATTTTGTAAAGTGCTCCCTTGTAATTGGATCTGTTAATTATTTTAAATGGAGCAAATGTCTTCATTAAAGGATGAAATTTAAATTAGTATGTAATGTGTACAGAAAAATATTTAGAGTTGTTTCAAAATTATCTGTTTTTACACATCATTTAAAATTTTCTTGACTTATAAAAGTGACATTTTATTCATTTAAAACCTTGTAAATTGAATGCAGTACTGAAACATTAAACTCTTAGACTTAGATATTATTACAGAAAAATCTAACTATGTTTCTCCTTGTGTAATTCCATGGAATAATAAAATAGTTTCAAACCCCATTGAAATAATAAAGTAGTTTCAAACCTCATTGAGCTAAGAATTCACTGCGATGCTTGAAGCTTTTTTAAGGCATACTTTTGAACTTGAAATTTAAAAGTTTTTGAACATTTTTTTTTTTTTTTTTTGATTCCAGGAAAAAATGCATCTAGGATCTAAACATAGAGCATTTGCTGTTTCGTTAAAGCTGATTTATATTACCTCAAAAACAATTAAACATTACATTAAATATCAATTACTTTTTAATGTAAAACTCATTTACATCAAAAAGGAATTAATATTAATTTTTGTTAGCAACATGAAGAATTTTTTACGTTAGTAAATTCGTAGGCAACACTTATATACTACCAATATTAGTAATAACCCTGCACTCTCAATTCTAAATTTATAATACTATGAAATGTAAGTATAAACAATGCACGTGCGTACGTTTGTGTGTGTGTCATTTTCATTTAAACAACGCACAACTCGAAAAGCATCTTTTTTTCGTTAATATTTCTTCAAAATAAAAGCAATTTCGAAAGTAAATTTAAAAATATTAAATATACCTCCAAACAGTTATTAAAACTAATAATAATAATTAAAAAACAAAATGGTAACGGGAACGAACAAAAGAGAATGAAAAAACAAATAATGAAAGAAAATTCTGTAGCTCACCACAAAGAAATTTCAAACACCTTTTATTTAGATGACATTTCTTCTGTAAAAATATAATGAAATGCAAAAAATAAATAAGTGAATAAGTAAGAATAAACCAAATTGGAAATAAAATTTTAATCAAATAACTATCACAGTTAAAATTTAAAATAATATTTCGAAAATATTATTTTAAGTTGTTGAAAATGTGTGTGGATTTCTCAGTCAACCTGTCGATTAGTCTGTTTCCCTTACATTTTATTTTATGAAAAATTCGGATCATACTTTTTTTAGAAGATCTTTATCACTACCAGTAATTCTTCTGACTAATTTCTTAAGTGGAGCTCCTAAAATATATGAATATATTCCAACCTGACACTTCCGTAGGAGCAAACGTTTGTTTGACTACTTTAAAAAAAAAACATACATTCGTATACCTCGGAATAAAAAACAAAGTCAAATTTTGTCCAAATTCAATTATGATTCAAATATATCTATGGGGTAATAAATATTTCGGTGCAACAATAACCAATATGATGCAAACTCCTAGTTTTTAGTTGTAGTAATCAAATTTACTTAAATCTAATAATCCTTGATTTTTCAAAAATCAGTATTTATATTTAGAACTGAAACAAGCAGTGTCACTTGTAATTCAAGCTTAATTAAACTAGTTTAAAATTTAATATATCAAGAAAAGCAAGAATATCTTAAACTCTGGTGTGTCTCTTTTCAAACAGGGCACAATATCTTCACAGACTTTCATGGTCAGATAGCTTAGTGGCCATATCAAATGTACGAAATGCGTTGTCAAAGTCAAGACTTTTTAACCTTGTTCTTATTCCTTGACACCAATAAGGAATTTCAAAAACCTTTCATTTAGAAAACTGAAAATGATAGAAACATAATGTTTTCGGATAACATTTTTAAAAAAGGGGATTTCCTTTATTTGGCAGTCCCCGGCTTAATATCGTTTTCCTGAGAATTATGTGTATATAAACGTATGCATTTACAAAAGTACATTTAAATCCAGTAATTTGGTAAAATTGGTGATTTCGTAAAATAAGATTAATCAACGTTTTATCACACAAAATTTGCATCTAGCACCAGACACATATTTCGTGGTTACAAAGAACCCCTTCACATTTTAACGAAATTCTCACGGAAGCAACGTTAATATTAAACTAGATAGAGCAAATTCTGTCCAGGTTTTTTTTTTTTTTTTTTTTTTTTCGCTATTTTAAATTTTAGAGGGCAACAAAAACATGACATTTCTTCAAATTTGAAAGTCAAATTTAACATTCTCAATATGTTCTATATATTCTTTACAGGTGTAACAAAGTGCTATTTGTTATTAAATAAACTAAAACATCACTTAACAATTTAAGCATTCATAAGTATTACTTCTATCGCAAGTGCATACGTACACGCACCCATATTAGAGTTGGAAAAAATGAATAGGTTTTTAATAAGAAGTGTTTTTATTTGTTTAAGAATATAATCTAATATATTTTGGTTAAAATAAATCTGTCAATAACATATTTCAAATATTTTATATTATTGCGTCAATCTCTCATCCTTTAACTCTCGTCAAGGAACATTTAAACTATAATTTAAGCGGCATATTTTAACAAATTTTTGTGACATTTAATTGCAATTTTTACATAAATTTCCAAATACGGCTTTCTATTTAATCCCTTTCTTTTCCTTCGAATATTTCTTGCAAATGTTCTATATAAATGTACCTTCGTAAAAAACTCACATCCTATTATGTCTTTAATGTTTTCACTTAAAATTTTGCATGAAATTTAATTATACATAAAAATATTTTCTCTAAATAACATACATTCAAATTGCAAGCTTTTGAAATTGTATGAAAAAAGCTAATGAAAACTTATTTAATACCTTATTGAATGTAAGCAAAATAATATTATAAAAATGCATATATCAGTTAAACATAGCAAAACAATATTTTGCATTCAATATTTTGTATTTAATATTTCATGTTTGAATCTGCATTCTACGGTTTAAATCTGCATTCTATGGTTTAAATCTGCATTCTACGATACAGGGTGAAACCTGAGAGGAATAACAAGAGGATCCTGCTTCAGGGTAACTCTTAACTTCGTAAGTCAGTTTTTTCCCCCTTCCTTAACCCATTTATGCCCAAGTTTTTTCTAACAATTTTTTTCAATTTTTATCTGCTTAAAACTCTTACTAGGGATGATTTACATACATTTTAGGCATAAAATAGTTCGCCGTTGCCATATTTATTAAGTTATTTAACGTCCTGTTTATGGGATATTTTGCAGATATGTGAGCAAAATACAACCTTAGTTGACTTTACTTTTGAAAAGTAACATTACAGAAGGCATCTCTGATCAATTTTAAGCAAATCATTTTAAAATAGTTAAATTTTATGAAAAGTAAGTTCGCAAAAAAAAACTTACTTTCTGTAACTACCCACGCTGGATCGTTGCTTGACTGATTTATCTGAAAATAGCTGCCAATAAATACACTCTGATGCCCAAATAGCTCTAACTGGTTTTCTCAAGAAGAAGGACTATTTAACTTGTGAAAAACAGCTTTAGTAAAATGATATATCCATTACAGGTTTTTGTATGCAGTAACTAACAAGTGTCCCTTTTTTAGGCTACTAGGCATAAATGGGTTAATGATCAAATTTTAAAAAACATTCGCTCAGTAGTTTTTCGATTATGCTATATTTTTCCAAAGTCATAAAGTATTCACATTATTTTGTCAAACCCTTGTAAGCTTTACATTTAAATTGACATTTTTCTGATTTCTTTCACTGACTAAATCAAAGTTTTTCATTTTAAAGCTTTCGCTGAAGTCCCTCTCTTGGGTCCTTTCTGAATAGCTCTCCAACACATTTTGCATATTGTTTCCTTTTAAGGTATGCTTCTCACACTAAGTGAGCCTGAAAGTTAAAGTAAAGTGCACGCCCTTAAGGGCCCAGAAATAGAATGGATCGTCTGGAAAGGTGTTCGCTCTTCACGCGCCAAGAGCATTATCTTCCACGCTGATATTTCTGAGCCTTGACAACCCCTTTCGGTAATTTTGGAGAGAAAAAATCTTTTCGTAAATGACGTGTAATGGATTCGTGCTTTAAGGCAACTTAAGTTATGCCGTTGAGATCATTGCAATTTCGAAAAGAAGTATTTCATTTTTCATTGTAAGTGAAAATATATAGATAACAAGTTAAATGAAAATGTGCAATGTTGAAGAACTTTTGATCGAATAAATTCAATAGGATCAAAATTTGGAAAGCAAAATACTTTTTATGATACGTGATAAAAAATAAAATAATATTTTCCAAGAAAATATTATTTGACTATTATTGAATATTTTCATCGCTATTTCGTCTTTCGTTTGAATTTTCAAAGAAATGATGTTTAGATACTAAGAATAAACTGTAAGTAAAATCAATCTTTAGAAAAGCTTTGGTGGTCCATCATTTGTCCGGTGATACATTTCGAATTGTAAATATTTTTCTGCTCATTATTCGACAAATGACATAAAATGTCATTTTTGTACAACCTGACTTTTTTGTAACCCTATTGAATTATATAAATCTTTAAATAATTTAAAAATATGCGTTCTTGTACTCATATACAAAACTTTAGAACTAATTCCTTTTAAAAGCATACTTTTATACTATACAGCTATAAAAATGTAGTAGGATCCAAAGTTTGAGGACTACGGTTACGAATGATAGCTAAAGAATGTAGTAAAAATTAAATTGAATAAAATACATATTGCTCCCCTAAATGTTTGGATATTTTCACCTCTGACATGTGATTGAATTGCGAACTGACTATTTTTTACTAAGCAAGTCAAAGTACTTCAGCAACGTGAGAAACCGCGCATCTCAAAGCTAACGATGAATCCTTTAATTTTGTCATCATTTGGTCAAAGCACCTTCATAGACTTTAGAAATACCGAGAAAGAGTACGGTGATTCCACGATAATGAAATTGAAGGTTCCACAGGTCCTTTAATTCTGGATTTAAACATGTGTACAGCACGTGTTAAAATCCAGAATTGTCCTGAACCTAGAAGAGTTCATGTATGCTTATAAAATAAATTTAAAACACATGGTTTTTAATATATTAATCAGAAAATTTCAGTATAAATTAGTAGGACATAATTTGGCAACATTTATTCTTCATTGTGTTTTTAATAAAGCCCGTTGATTTTATTTATTTTCTGCGTTGTATTTTTAAAGATAACTTGCAGTTAAGAAAATAATTACTCCGTAAAACAGTACTTAGCTTTTAAATTCGATAGCTACAAATTTAGTTGAAGTTTAAACGCTAAAATTAGTTAGGAGTTTATTGTTAAAAAAACAGAAGGAGGAGTAATTTAAGTATGACTCTGCTTGCTGTTGGAAGGACTGCCTCCAGTTACTTTGATGTTGTGTTCTGTATTTTCCATAATAATAACGATAACGACATGATGATGATGATAATAATAATAATCGTAACAATAACAATAATAATAATAATAATAATAATAATAATAATAATAATAATAATAATAATAATAATAATAATCGTAACAATAACAATAATAATAATAATAATCGTAACAATAACAATAATAATAATAATAATAATAATAATTGCAACAATAATAATAAAGATAATTAAGTTCAAGGCAACTGAAGTCGGTTAAACAAGGTTCCAGATTAAAACCTTTTAGAGAATTGAAGTTCTACTGTGTTCTTTAAAGAAGTTAAATACATGACAAAGTAAATTGTTATGGATTGCATTGAACTACTCAATTTAAAGAAGAATTACTTTTACAAATTGCATCTTAAAATCACAGTAAATATTCTTGCTGCTGCTTATACTGGAAGTTGTTTTCACTTTAACAGCAGTCTATCCACAATGAAGCTACATTTACGGTGTTGTATCGTGATTGTTGAACAATGCGTAGAGTGTAGGAAGGCGGAAACTTCGACTTGACGGCAACGTCACGGTCACTGAGGTTACAGGGATGAGGAAGGTGTATCATCGCAAGTGCATTGAAATACCGTCAAGTAATAGTTTGAGCCTCCCTGTAACTTTATGCCAGTACTTCATTTGAATCTTTGATATGGAGCAGTTATAATTAAAGAAAATATTTAGAGATAAAAAAAAATTGCGGAGAAGTTACTTAGCATCCCAACATTACGGCCTAAAGTCCTTGCCCCACTACCCCCCCCCCCGTAATTAAAGGTTCTTTTTTTATTAATTTATACAACCTTACACTGAAAAGTTTGCTTAAACGTATTTTTTTTTCTTCTACTAGTTGTTTTTTATTCAGAGAAGGTTTTCCTTCAAACCACTATTTTTTTAAACACTTTTTTGTTAGTTTATTAGCAAACGAGCTCTAATGGACCACACTGCGCGAAATTTTCAAAAGAATGGCGTTCATTTGATCTAAATATAGTATGTAGAACCGATGTTTCATTTTGTATCAACGAATAAGATTTTTTTGCGTAATTTGGTTCAAAACATTACTATACACCCAGTTCGGCAAGCATTTTTATTTCTTTAAAAATGAAATTATTTTAAGGAAAATATTCAATTTTTAAGAAGTCCATTCTACAATACCTTTTCCCTCCCATAGAAAAACAACTCGCACCTGTTTGCGCATACCTTTGCCAAATATTTTTTAAGTAAAACATTCGGTTAATTTAATCTTAAGTAGTTTGATTTTGCCTCTAAGAAATACATTTCATTAACTTCTAACAACCAATAGGTTCAAAACATCCACAGATGTTTTTACTTTTATTATGAAGTAGTTTGCTACACAAAAGACAACGCTTCCGTTTCCTTATTTTAGAAAAGAAACAGGGCTAACTGGTAGCTTTTTACCGCCAAACGGATTGAAAATACGAAAGAGAAAAATACATTTTTCGAGACTTTTCCGCCAACATGCTTTTATAATATTTGAAAAATGTTTTTTTCCCGATTTATTGTCTATTTAGAATCAATTGGACGTTTCGTTAGCGGCACAAAATTGCGACATTCCCTTTCGTTTATCCGGCTTGTGCACTTCCCTCAAGTTCTGGCCCTAAGTGAGCGCTCTCCCGACATTTTATTGTCTTCTGGAAAGGAAGAAAGAAACATTAGAACCCTCGCAGTAACAACGCTAAAAACGATGAGGAAGAAGAAGAAGAGAAAAAAAAAGGGGGGGGGGGGAATGAAGAAGCTGAGATAAAAAGTAAAAAAATGCCGAGTAAATAAAAGTAGAACCGACGAAACTAAGTTTCATACCGGGGGCAGATGGTAAAAAGCGGTCCCAGAGAGCGGGCAAACGTAAGAGTAAACCACTTTTAACTGGCAATTTAGGATGCCGGGATGATATAATGGAAGGGTCCCCTAAAAGGCCGTGACGTCACGAGCGCAGACGACAAATGGGGAGTGACGGAAGGCAATGAAGGGCACTAAAAGCCACTGATTAGGTTGGATGGGAAGAGCTCGCGATTTCTGATGGGTAAAGATGCAGCGCTCTGGAGCCTCCGACGTTTGCCTCAACGCTTTTTTTTCCACTAAAAATAAAATTGCCCAGTAATATGTTCCCCTGGAAGATGTTACCCCAGCAATGTTTTCCTTCTTCGAGGAACTATTAAGGAAAAATGAATCGGAAAAGCACTTAGGTATCGCTGTTCCGTGAGATGTAAACAAAGATGTAAAAAGCTTAGGTTTTTTAGCACGATAAATTTATGACATGAAAATAAATGGTTATTTTTTGTTCCTTTCCGTAATTTTTTCTTAGTCATTAGAAAATTACTTCCAAGGTAATCAGACTAATTCAATTTTCATTAACGCCATCCCTTATTAATATACTTGGATATCGTGGCTTTATAAGGAGGAAAAGAGCTGATGATTTTTTTTTTAACTTAATAACTTTATGATCGATAAACTACGGTAGTTTTTTAAATCTTGGTTATGTTTACTGGTTATTTTTTTCTACTAACAATATAGCATTAGCAAAATTATTTCATTTTTTTTTATTCGCTCTATACACTTTTACTGCTGTTATTATTATACATTTCTGATTACTAATCCTCAATTATTATAATAAATTGTCCTTAAAACTATGAACTACAGCAGATTTTATAGCAATTTAGAAAAAGATGTAAAAGAAAACAATGTGAAGGAGAGAGATTATTATATTTAAATTGATTTGAAACAGTAAAATGTATTTAATTTGCTTCGATGATGAGGCGGGGGAGAGCAGCTAATTTTTCAGTCTGAAAGAAATAGCTGTAGCATTGCAAGACCAAAATTTCAGCATCTACACACAGTACTCTGGTTAATTGAATCAGTGGTTAGTTGACTTAATTTTTTTGCTTTAATGAATCAAATCGTCAAAAGCAGAACAAAACCCAGCTTTATTGAATCAGTCGCTTTATTGATTCAAGGTTGTTTAGGACAAACGTGATTCATATAAGCGGCGGCCCCTGTATTACTCACAGCTCCATTTACAAAAACAGTAAATATATATGTGTGTTATACATTGACCAGGGGGCCACGTGGGCCTAGAGGTTGTGTACTCTCCTCGCAAGCAAGTGGTCACGGGTTCGCATCCCGCCTTGCCCATGGATGTCATTTCATCCTCTCTGTGCCGTAAATCTGTCCTGTGTTTGTAAGGAGGCAAAAAGCATAGTACGCAGTCCTCGTGTATGTTGAAGCTGATGGCGTCTGAAAAAAAAAACATTGAACAGGTGTACTACCCGTGCATTAATACGTATTGATAATTCACATTTACTTAAATGTATTTTATCCCATAAAAATAACAAATTATTCCTCACATTTCCACTTACATTGTTCATTGACAGTCAAATATCATTTTTTCAAAACATCTTTCTCACATTAATGGGTGTAAATTTTAATGTTACGAAGTTTAAAAGCAGAATCATCATGTCTCTCTTCTCCTCATTCAATTGGTGTGTTTTAAGTAAAAACCGGTACCTAGATTTTTTTCGTGACTCGTAGCAACGGTGACCATTATGGCTTCTCCCAGACGTCATTATAATATGTCAACCGGTCGAAGTTATTGTAATGTTATCGTAACTGTTAATAATTTTATGAATATGTTGCGGGGCAAGGGAATTCTTTTTCCTCTTCCAACCTACAAAAAAAGCCACCACATTTCAAAAAATGAACTCTTGTTTTTACAATATAATACTGGCAGCTGAGGTTCCAATTTAAAACTGCAAATGCACAGTGATGCAATTGCATGATGTAAAACTAGCAATTTTACGCTTTCTTACTGTAAAGTTAGAAATTTTGCAGTTTATTGCCGCAAAATTTAGCTGTATTATGCTGCGAAAACAACAGTATAATACTGGCAGCAGAGGTTCCAGTTTAAAACTGTAAAACCAACCGTAATAAACGAAAATTAGCAATTTTACAGTTTATTACTTAAAATTATCATTTTTACAGTTATTACTGCAAAATTAGCAATTTTGCAGTTTAGAACTGTAAGTGTAGCAATTTTACAGTTTATTACTGTTGAATTAGCAATTTTACAGTTTATCACTGTTGAATTAGCAATTTTACAGTTTATTACTCTAAAATTAGCTATATTATAAATTTTTTAAATGTATTTTTTCTCGAAAAATAGGCGCAAAGTGAATTGTCATTTTCCGCCGATTTAAAAGAAAAATAAAATCATGAATAACTTTCGTAGTTTTATGAAATATTAAACAAACAACTACAGAAAAGCACCTTTAAGAAACATTATTCATGCTAAATTACTGCGCTAAAATTCATTTTTAACCACCGGTTTTAATGCAACAGTAGCACAAGTATGGTTTAAAATCCTACGATGTGATTAGATAATATACTCTTGGAAATTCGAATCGTATCTAATCGGTGAAAAAAGACAAAACCAATAGCAGGATTTGATAGTCGCGTGTCTAGCGCAAAGCTCTATCCAAATGCACCACTGTATCTTAATTTTCAGATGCTATTAACTAATGTGCAATGAAACAAAAAAAAAAAATTGGGTCTATTGAATCTATTTTTCGTAAATGGCTGGCACGATAAAGTTTAAAATGAAAGGTAAATCATAGAATGTTATAAATAAATAAGGAAACTCCCGGCGTGGTAACAGAAGGACAGGCTAGAGAAATAATATATTACATTTTCAAGCACTTTTAACTTTCTTTAACTTGAAAAAAAACCTGTAAAAGAGCAGAAAACCTGTTGATATTCTGCTTCATAGTGTTTTTCACACTGTATGATCAATGTTGGTGATAAACAGATCCACCTCCTTAGAAACACTCAATCGGGAAGTCCAACTTTACCCTCCGTATTCACCAGACATTGTTCTTTCTGATTATCCCTTGTTTCGACCAAATTGTGCATCACCTGTCCGAGAAGCACTTCATATAAATGGAGATGCTGAAGTTTGGGTCTGTTTGTGGATGAAGAGTGTGAATGCATCGCACTGGTCAGCCAATAATATTAAAAGAGTTTCGACATTGTCATACTTGTAAATCAAGTAGTAAGTTACTGACCTGATGACATTTGGCTTCAGCTCGGTCATTATCTATTCCAGACTGAATCTCATAACAAAGACGAAACTGCATTCTCGGGGGGGGGGGGCATAACTGGGCTTTTGGTATATTGCATATACACTTGCAAATGTTTAACAAAGGGAAAAAGAAATTTAAGAACAAAATTGCTCCCATACAAGTGATAAATAAAAACTTTAAAAAGTGTCTGTTTGTAATCGAAATGGAAGTACTTATCCGTTAGCCGGGCGCAAGTGAAAAACTTGGCAAGTAAATTTCTAATTGACAGAGCATACTTTTTTTTATGTAATTTATTGACGAGTAAAACTTGCCTAGTTTGGAAGCCTATATGAAAGACACTAACGAAATGTTTTTAAACTAAATTAATGAACATTTTACTAACTCTTACGACTATAATCAGAGGAACAGCTATAGAACTAGGAACCCGTTGGATTTCAACTCTTTTACCGGTGACACCAACTGCTTCAAACTGTTCAAACGTTTATTTCTACCGAGCTGGGCTCCTTTTTAGCCTACTTTCCCGTTAAAAACAAAAGAAAGACGAAAAAAGTATTAAAAGTAGCTTAATGCATCTAAAAAATATCGCCAAGTCCAAAAAATATCGCCAAGTAAAAAAAATATTGCCAAGTCCAAAAAATATCGCCAAGTTAAAAAAATAAAAAGGTAAAATGAATATCGAAAAATTAAAAATTTGAAAGTAGGGTATTGAGATGGGGAATTTGTGTGTCTGTCTGTCGGTCGGTCTGTCGGTCTGTCGGTCTGTCTGTTCCCCCCTAATAACTTTTGAACGAACATTCCGATTTGGACAAATTTTTTTTTGTTGGAAAGATCTCGGCGAGTACAGCTCATTCCCGTATTTGATTTTTCGATTTGAACAATTTTTGGTTCAACTTTGAACCGTTCAAACAACCTGTCCCGCGATGCTAACTTTTGAGTGAACAGTCCGATTTGAACAAACTTTTTTTTGTTCGAAAGGTCTTATCAAGGATACTTCATTCCCGTATTTACATTTCCGATTTGAACAATTTTTTGTTCAACATTGAACCGCTCAAGCAAGCTGTCACCCCTAATAACTTTTGAGTGAACAGTCCGATTTAAATAAACTTTTTTTTTTTTTTCGAAGGATCTCAGCAAGGATACTTCATTACCGTATTTAAATTTTCAATTTGAACATTTTTTCGTTCAACATTGAACCGTTCAAGCAACCTTTCCCCACCTAATAACTTCTGAGTGAACCATCCGAATGGAATAAACTTTTTTTTTTGTTGGAAAGATCTCGGAGAGTACAGCTCATTCACATATTTGATTTTTCGATTTGAACAATTTTTAGTTCAACTTTGAACCGTTCAAACAACCTGTCCCACGATGCTTTCAGAAAAAAAATGTAACATTAGCACCTACGGGGAATTTAAGTTGAATGTTGATCCTGAACTTAAAGTCGGATTTCCTTCAAACTAACTTTGTAAGAAAATGGTTTTGATAAATAATGTTTGCAAAGTACTTTTCTGAGTAATCTTCTGTGAGGACTCTGATTCCGACTCCGACTCCGCAAACATGGCGGAAATGCAGGCTCAGAAAAAAATGACTGACTGTGTAGACGATTTTTTGTTTATTTATTCATTTGTTTTATTTTATTTATTTATTATTATTATTATTTTTGGCAGACGATTTTTTTTGTAATAAAAATGTTTCATTCACAAGGGTGTTTTATTCTTTGTTTGTATTTAACAACTGGCAACGGATTAAAAGTGAAATTCGAGACATTTTATCAACGGACGAGTTTTTTTTTCTTTTTTTTTTCCCTTTCTTTGATAAAATGTGTTTTGATGTACTTTGTACTTTTAATTTTTTTTTTGAAAACAATTGAGGAATTTTTCTACGGAAGAACTGTAACAGTTACATTCTTTAAAAGGTGCGACAAAACTTTATGTATTCATTTATTTACTTTTTATGTGTCTATTTCATCTGATGAGAGGGGTATATTTTACTTTTAGAAATCAGCTTTAAGTGCTAAAAAGGTATGTTTGACATAATTTTTAGTCTCAGATAATTAAGAGAACAATGATCAGATGCTAGAATGCCGATGACCATGTACGGGAAAGTAGGCTGGTTTAGTTCTTGACAGAACTTCTTGTTTACATTTATGTTCTTATCGGGATTTTATACTTATAGATTAGGCCCATTTTCTCCTTTATTCATTTTAACTCATTATTTGAAAAAACTCCCTTTATCACATCACACAATACATCGCTATTTTTAAAAACGCAATAAAATCAATATTATGGTGTGAATACCTTCATAAAATAATTGCCCTTAATCTAGTTACTGCACCTGAAAACAATTTATTGGTTTTATTATTATAATGCATCCTTATTCATCTATGCTCAAGTACATTCAATGTCCTAATCAATATTGTATACGACTTCTGTCAAGTTATTTCCTTCAGGTTAAATAATGTAAGTGAAAAGGATTAGTCAGCCATCTAATGCATCCTTAATTAATCTGAAAGTACTCAGTAATGAAATTATTCTTGGATATTTAAAAGCATCAGCATTTCCACCACCTTTGTTTATTTTAACATAGTCACTCTGTCCGTGGTAACAATTTCTTATAAGCGATATTTAATGTGTTCGCGAGTCAAAAATAAATAGAACCTCATTTTTTCCGATCTACAACAAATAGACTTATGCGTCTAATAATTGCTGGCATTCAGTTACATAAAAAGTAGTTAACATTTTCAATAGATCATTCTAAAGGCAATCTTAAAATATTCAGTAACATTTTTTGATGAATAGAAATCAAATAATTTATTAGAGTTTTTTTTTTATTTTCATCTTAAATTGGTATTACACATCAAAATAATTTCAGAGCTGTGGCACAAGATATTTAGATCAATAGAAAAATGTTTGAAGAGAGATCTAAAGAAAAAAAAACGTACCCACTAAAGATCTAATAAAAATAAGCATCAATGAATAACAAAAATTGATTGGTTTGTAATTTTCTTTCTTATTCCATATTTCCCATGTTATTTAGAAAAAAATAACTTATTTTGAAATTCTATATGTGCTCTGACCCACGAAAATGCCCTCAAGTAAAAAAAGTTTCGTTACCAATCTTACATAATGGCATAAACTATCTATATGATGACGGAAAAGATGAGGGAGGTGTAGGACTATAGGTATCATTAGAGCTGCTACTTGATTTTTAAATGTAAAAAAGAAATTTAAAAAAAAACAGTAATTCTAGGTTCTTAAGAAATAAACACTTCAAAGCACTAAATGAAAGGAAATTCAGTATTGGTTATTCAGAAACATTAACATAATAAATCACACTAAATAAAAACTTTCTTTTGAAAAAATGTGGTAGGGTGTGCTTGAAAGATGCTATTTTGAGAATCCACTGTAATGCTCCTAGATTGTCGATTACAATGTTGATATTAAAAGTACAAGACAAATCATATCCATTACTGGTTGGGTGCCTATCACTAGTTATTTATATAACCCTTAGAACAGATATTAGTAAATGGTGGGAACAATCCCTATCATTAGCTTAGAAAAAATTGCAACAAAGATTCCAAATCACCTGGCGAACATCGGCGAATGAGAGGCACGTTTTACGTATAACAAGTAAACAAGAAGTTCTGTCAAGAACTAAACGAGCCTACTTTCCCGTACATCGACATCGGCATTGTAGCATCTGATCAATATTCTCTTGATTATCTGAAACTAAAAGTTATGTCAAACATATCTTTATAGCACTTAAAGCTGATTTCTGAAAGCAAAATATACCCCTCTCATCAGATAAAATAGACACGTAAAAAGTAAATAAACGAGTCAATAAAGTTTTGTCGCACCTTTTAAAGAATGTAACTTATAGTTCTTCCGTAGAAAAATTCCACAATCGTTTTCAAAAGAAAAATAAATAAATAAATAAAATAAAAGTACAAAGAACTTCAAAACACATTTTATCAAAGAAAGAAAAAAAACTCGTTCGTTAATAAAATGTCTCGAATTTTATTTTTAATCCGTTGCCAGTTGTTAAATATAAATAAAGAATAAAATGCTCTCGTGAATGAACAATTTTTGTAATCAAAAAAAAATATCGTCTGCCAAAAAAAAAAAAAAAAAAAACAAATAAAAATAATAATAATAAATTAAACAAAAAAAAATGAATAAATAAAAAAAAAATCGTCTGCCCAGTCAGTCATTTTTTTCTGAGCCTGCATTTCCGACATGTTTGCGGAGTCGGAGTCGGAATCAGAGTCCTCACAGAAGATTTTTCAGAAAAGTACTTTACAATACATTATTTATCAAAACCATTTTCTTACAAAGTTAGTTTGAAGGAAATCCGCCTTGAAGTTCAGAATCAACATTCAATTTAAATTTCTCCGTAGGCGCTCATGTTAAAATTTTTTCTGAACGGTTCATCATTGAACGAAAAATGGTTCAAATTGAAAAGTGAAATATAGGAATGAGCCTCTCCGAGATCTTTCGAACAAAAAAAAGTTTATTCAATTCGGACGGTTCACTTAAAAGTTATTAGGTGGGGAAAGGTTGTTTGAACGGTTCAATGTTGAACGAAAAAAATGTTCAAATTGAAAATTTAAATACGGTAATGAAGCATCCTTGCCGAGATCTTTTGAACAAAAAAAAGTTTGTTTAAATCGGACTGTTCATTCAAAAGTTATTAGGTGTGAGAGCTTGTTTGAACGGTTCAATGTTGAACGAAAAATTGTTCAAATCGGAAATTTAAAAACGGGGATGAAGTATCCTTGCCGAGATCTTTCGAACAAAAAAAAGTTTGTTTAAATCGGACGGTTCACTCAAAAGTTATTAGGGGTGAGAGCTTGTTTGAACGGTTCAATGTTGAACGAAAAATTATTCAAATCGGAAATTTAAAAACGGGAATGAAGTATTCTTGATAAGATCTTTCGAATAAAAAAAAGTTTATTCAATTCGGAAGTTTCACTTAAAAGTTATTAGGTGGGGAAAGGTTGCTTGAACTGTTCAATGTTGAACGAAATATTGTTCAAATCGGAAATGTAAATACGGGAATGAAGTATCCTTGAAAAGATCTTTCGAACAAAAAAAAGTTTGTTCAAATCGGACTGTTCATTAAAAAGTTAGTATCGCGAGGCAGGTTGTTTGAACGGTTCAAAGTTGAACCAAAAATTGTTCAAATCGAAAAATCAAATATGGGAATGAGCTGTACTCGCCGAGATCTTTCCAACAAAAAAAAATTTGTTCAAATCGGAATGTTCATTCAAAAGTTAGTAGGGGGGACAGACAGACCGACAGACCGACCGACCGACCGACCGACCGACCGACCGACCGACAGACCGACATACAAATTCCCCATCTCAATACCCTACTTTCAAATTTTTAGTTTTTCGATATTTATTTCATTTTTTTGTTTCTTTTTGACTTTTTTTTACTTGGCGATATTTTTTTACTTGGCGATATTTTTTGGACTTGGCGATATTTTTTGGACTTGGCGACATTTTTTATATGCATTAAGCCAATTGTAATGCTTTTTTCGTCTCTTTTATTTTTAACGGGAAAGTAGGCTAAAAAAACCCGACTTCATCCAATTCTTTACTTCAAAATACGTCACGTGACTTGAGATCTTTGTTTCAAGAATTGAAGACTTAACTTTCTCCACCTTTATTACTTCTCAATGATCTAACCTGACTATTCCATATTACCTTCAAATGATTTTTTTTAATTTAATGACAGCGAAATTAAAAAGCAAAAATGTTTTTGCTACTATGAATTCAAAGAAGTGAGTGATAGTATCTGCCTTTTTGTGTCTATTTGGAAATTTTATCGAAATACCAGTTACTTATAGAAATGTAAATGGTATTCCAAATTCCTAATACTCTTCTCATGGGCCGTGGTGGCCCGATCGGTAAATCATCGGACTCGTGTCCGAAAGGACCTGGGTTCGATCCCAGCCGATCAAAGATCCACCGTCTTGATTAATGGTGACTGGGAGGCGTTAAAAATGTCGTGGTCACAAAGTCCTCCAAGTGAAACGATACCTCTGGGGGTGCTAGGGCCTATGGTTTGCTCGACCCTAGATTCTGGTTCAAAATTAAGAGCAGAGCGCTCTTCAGGGCCCTATCCCGGTTAAACCACTAAGTTGGTAGGTACGGGGGACCCTGGAGGGTGAAATGAAATGAAATAATACTCTTCTCTCATTTATTATTAGATAAGATTTCATTGCCATGTACCATTGGAATCCCTCTGCGGTAGAAACTTCCCTTCGTATGGGAGAAGTCGTATGTTTGATTACGACCCAAACCCTGAGTGTTATTTCCTTCTTTTTTTATTGTAAATCTTTCGTACGTTTTCCCAGACACGAAGGTGCTTTGCTCCGGGTCATCTATGTATGTCAAGCTGATTAGATTCTGAAAAAATAAATGGAAATTGTCATGTGCAAAATCCAATTTTGCTCTTTAATATAATATTTCTTTTTAATATAATATGAATTTCCAAAAATTAAATTATGCTTCAGCATTCTTTTATTGATCAGATCCATATGAATAGTTTTTAGATTCCACATAATAGGAACTAAGACTTTATGACACATCAGTTGCCGAGCACTGATTTGATGCATTGATTCTATTATTACATCACTGATCGAGTTAGTGTGTCAAACTTAACATTCCTAATGAATAAGATGGTCTCAATTTCTGCTAGCCCCCGGAGGGATACCCACCAATTACCATCCTTCCCTTCCCATTTGTTAGGGTAAGAGAAAAAAGGGCCGGACTAACTCACTTGTTGTGGAGGATTTACCGGATGTCTCTGGCAATTGCTTCAGCACATTGTTCTGAGATATCCCTGCAATATCCCTTCGGCTTCTTCCGCAAATTACGTTTTAAAAGAAGACGAAGCGAGCTCTGATGTAATAAAGTGTCTCGGAGCACAAGAAAGAATTGCCTCGCTTGCGTCTTATACATGAACTCATTTCTCGACTAATGCATTCAATCACTGCCGAGATTAGATTGAGATTGAACTTAATGCCCTCCAGGCTTGGCAAAAGCTGCGTTTTCGAGCGTAAATTACGTTAATTGTGTGCGCGTGATGAGCGCGCTTATGCAATTAGAGTTGTCAAGGTGCTATATGAGCTCAATTTCAGAGTTATGAGACACAAGTTAACGATTTTCTTAAAATCACTACGGCATTGAATTAACGAAAATATCGATAAATGGTCTAAATTCTTCATAACACTTCCCAGTCTTTGTTTAATGCTACAGCTATCCAATATTGAAAATTAGATCTCTCCTTGAGAGTAACTAGCTACTTTTTTCTTTGTACTAAGTACATAGGTTACGTTTTCCAACTGCCAGGGAAATTTAAATGGCTCGATACAAACGTCAGTTTTTAATACGCTTTTACTAGCTGCCAAGGCAGCTAGATTAGCTTCCTGCGGTATGTTGATTCATAACGTCTCACCCAGCCCAACTTTTGCCTCATTATGATGTTATATTATTTGATATAATTTAATGTTCATAGGATTTCAAAACATACTACGCACGTGGCCTGGCGTTGCACGGGATCTTCGCGCCTTTAAAGTAGTGAGAAACGTTTCAAGTATCCATGCAGCTTTAAAAATTGGCACACAGATACAGGAACTTCTCCTGATGAACATACAAGTCCCAGGTAGTGAGAGTGGAGCTCGCAGCGCCACCTGGTGTTTCATGGGTGTTTTTTTTCAGTTTTCGTCTTATATCTCACAAACTATTTACTTGCGAGAAAAAATGTCAATTAATGAATTAAAGAACATAAAATTATCTTTAAAACGCTTTTTTGTTTTTGTTATAGTTATAATAGTTGCCGAGAAATTGAACTTCAAAGTTTGTCAATTTTTGAAAAACCGACTATTTTTCCCCTCTTTTCTATTTTTGGAGCCGCCTCAGTGATTAATTTGATATGATTCTTTTCTTTTTTCGACCTGAAATAGTACAGATCATTAAGGCGATTTGATTGCTGGAAACGGGGAGGCAGGTTGGGGGAAGGAGGCGAGGAATAAAGGAAGACAAAAATATGTGCAAGTGTACTTTTCACTATTTTCCCCTCTACCATACAAACTACCATGCAAACGAAGGCCTAAAATAAGGGTGAAAAAACAATAATATAGTTTTAAAAATTGTCACACACGTGCAAGAAGGGCTCCTGATGAACGTACTAAAAGTTCTCGGTGGTAGGGGGTGGGCTTGCAGCGCCACCAGGGATTTTGGGTGCATTTTTTCAGTTTTCGTCTTATATCCCAAAAACTATGCATTCGCCAGCAAAATCATCAACTGATAAATTAAAGAACATAAAAATACATTTAAAAAGAATGGTTTAGTATTTTATTTATAACTGAAATACATGGAATCGATTTGCTATTTAATTTCTAAACTCGTGAGATTTTGAAAACCTATCTTTTCTTTTCTTCTTTCTTTATTTTTTGGGGCTACGAAAGGCATATTAATCACTTTTTTAAAATTTCAATAATGCTGTGCTATTTAAGTCAACTAAAGTCCAAGAAGACCTTAAATCATGTTAGAAATAAAACGTATACAGTTCTGCGAAAAGGATAAAATTTGAAGAAAACATGCCGATCACCGTGCCACAAGAAAACTTTATTTCCAAATCCACCAACAAAATTAGATTAATAAAGATGATTGCAGAAAAATTTAAAATCTGGCATTGAGTTTCATTTGAGTGATGATGATGCTGATACCATGATAATTCAAACAGCTTTGTAAATATCTCTCTCTGAAAAAAAATGTTGTCGTAGGTGAAGACGTTGGTCTTCTTGTTTTATTAAAAACTTTGACTCCAAGTAATAATAATATTCTTTTCCTTAAACCAGGCAAAGATAAAGAGGACACCAAAATTTTTTATTCACAAGAATTACAAAACGCTTGCAAGTTCAAAGATCAAATTATTTTCCTCCATGCTTTCTCCGGCTGCAAAACAAAATCAGCTACATATAACAAAGGCAAAGCCAAATTCATAAAATTGTTGCAAAAAAAAAAAAAAAAAAAAAAATCAATCGTTGAGCTACGTTCCGGAAGTGTTCTCAAACCCCTTTTCTACCCCAGAGCAGGTAGCGGAGGCAGGCCAATCATTTTTCTTGGAATTACATGGGGCTCCAGAATATGTAGCTTCTCTGAATGAACTGAGATTTGTATCTTTTCAGAGAGCAAAAAAAAAAAAAAATAAAACCAGATCTTGCTTCCTTCCCACCTACTGAAGATGCCGCAAAATTTCATTCATTAAGAGTTTATCACCAGATTCAAAGTGGTTGGGGAGATTACTTCCACCCGATGCCTGGGGATGGAAAAAAGCCGGTACATCATGGAAACCTAAAACAACTTCAAGGCTTCCTGCAACCTGAAGGCGTCCTACTCCATTCTCTACATGATTTTTTTTGTTCATGCACGAAAAGATGTGGTACTAGACAAGATGCGGCTGTAGAAAATCAAGGATAAACTGCAGCATTGCTTGCATAAACTGCCGTGGTATCTGCCCTGGCTCAAAATTAGATATCACATTAGATGAACAATCAGACGACGAAAGTACCCATTTAACTTGAGTACAATGCAATTTTCATGTTGATTTATATTTATTCTACATCTGTTCACTTTCATTATTTTACTTACATTATTCTATTTTTTTTAATGTTTGGACTTTTTTATCAATTTTTTTATTATTTATCCTTTTCGCAGAAGGGTATACGTTTTATTTTTAACATGATTTAAGGTCTTCTTGGACCTTAGTTGATTGAAATAGCACAGCACTATCGACATTAAAAAAAAGTGATTAATATGCCTTTCGCGGTCCCAAAAATTAAGAAAGCAGAAAAAAAATAGCTTTTCAAAGTCTCACGAGTTAAGAAATTAAATGTCAAGTCGATTCCATCTATTTCAGTAGTAAAATACTAAACCATTCTTTTTAAAGGTATTTTTATGTTCTTTAATTTACTAATTGATGATTTTGCTGGCGAATGCATAGTTTTAGTGATCGTAGGTTTGATTCCCAACGGTTCGTTCTGATATTAAAATGACGAGTGGTTAGTTTTTAATAACTTACATTTTACATTGCCCTTTTAAAAATTTACAAGGAGATTTTGTACAGTAACATATTTTTTAGCTTGATTTCCTAGCATAATAATAGATACTAGGTGACCCGTGCGGAATTCCGCAAAAAAAAAAAAAAAAGAAAAGAAATTGTAAAATCTTGTACGTTTGCACGACATCGCCATCAACTGCCGTCGTTCTGACAACTTTTCAAAGAGATCAAAGACACGTTCACTTTTACAACTACTACAAAAGTGATACCCTATATTAAAATCAAATACCCAAGGCTACTACTAAACTAAATACTAACGTTATCGCAAAACTACCATAGTATTTTGAAACCATAAAAGTTACAATTAAGGTTTACCGAGCTAAGCCTTGGCTTGAAATGTCGCATTTAAAATTGATTTGAACAACAATGTAACGATTTTAACGTTTGAGCAAAAAATTTAACTTTTTCAAACTTCAATCGCTTATAAGTCGCTTAAACGTGGATTTCCGAGATTCTCGTTACGCGGCGCTAGCGGAGAGACGTTCTAAAGAACGCATTTTTTTTAATCTTTCGAATGAAATCAAAATGGAGACGATACGACAATTATTTCGCTAGATAGAGTCAATTTTGTGCCCAAAAATTGAAGTTCGAATAAAAAACGAACCGACACTTTTTAGAGGGTGGGTCTAATTTTCGTCAATAGCCCGCGGGATAAGCTTCAAAATCATAAATTTTCTTGCAATTCGATAAAGAAATGAGCGAGTTTCGACCGGGTATAGGATTCGGCTGAGAGAAATAATATATGGAGATTTTATCACAAAAACAATGCTTAAAAATGATGGTATCTCGCTTAGTTCGTTAAAAATCTGGTATGGACCCCACACTACTTCCTTTTACGTGTAAATTTTGAGCAAGGTAACAATTCAAATATTTACTCCCCTCATCTGCCACGAAACAATGCACAAAATATTTTACAATGGTTAATTTTCTAAGTATTGGGGATTTTAATATCATTCAGTGAATTTTTCGCAAAATATCGCCAATTGCGCCAAATTGAACCCAAATTCAAAAAAAAAAATTTTCGCCAAATTTGTCACCAACTTGGCGATATGTCGCCAAGTTGGCGTCAAACACTTGGCGTCCAAAAGTTTGGCGACACATCGCCAAGTGGTCGCGCCAATTCATATCACTTGAGTCTGCATTGAAATTAACACTGATTTACCCCAAAAAAGAGGTAAAACACCCCCTTGGTTACATTCAAATGCAACCACAAGGGGAGGTGCACAACTAGACCATCCTCAGAGCCTACATACCAAGCTAGAAACTTCTACGGGATATAGTTTTTGAGTTATGCGACCCACATACATACATACGCACACACGTACATACAGACGTCACGAGAAAACTCGTCGTAATTAACTCTGGGGTGGTTGAAAAGGATTTTTCGGCTGCTTATATGTTGGTAGGTACATATGCACGTGCTGACAGATCGAAAAAACTACTGAACATTCATTCGGGGGTGAGCAAAATCAAAATTTAGACTCAAATTTGAGTGATTTTTTTTTCGCGATCACAATACTTCCTTTACTACGTAAAAGGAAGTAAAAAAGGCAGATACCAGTTTCTACATTAAATGTGATTAAATTTTTTCCTTAATTACAAAAAAGGATGTTAATGCGGCATAAAGAGAGTTGAAAAACTTTATAAAGTATAGCATCTTTCATTTATGCAATTTTAAAAAGCATGAGAGAAGCTCAGTTCAACACAAACTATATACACTACTCTTGTTGGGACAAAGAGATTTCATTTCCTCTCATTACTCAAAAATTCAGCGAAAGACAATTACTAAACTGAAATCAAAACTACACCACTGACGAGCGAGTTCTGCTGTTCTACAGGCCCTCCGCACGACTGCAGAGAATGTTTGTGTCGAAACGAACTCCGAAATTAATGATCGGTGGAACATCCAAAGAGTGGTCTGTGCGGGGGAGGAGGGGGGATCCTAGACAGACGATCGTTCGTTTTAAACATCGTTGTCGTCTAACTAAAGGCATTTCAAACGATGTCCTTCCTTTGGTGATGAGACGAATTCGACAAATCGCGAGTTGCTTTTGCGTAAAGTGGCGTCCAATTAGGGAGCGGGAGGCTTTTAAAGAGAGCAGTTGGCATGGCAACGGGGAGGGGTCAAGATGAGGCCATGCTAATGCCGAGTCCCTGGTTTCCGAAAGAATGCTAAACTCTCTGTTTGTAACGGTCAAAAGAGGTGCCTTTATAATTGGCCGGTAATTAGAGTGGCAAAGTTACTTTAAAAGAGTTCGAGGGAAGTCTTCTACATATAGTTTGCGATTCTTCCGGAATTAATAGCGAAAAACTGAACGCGGCAAAATGAATAAACTCACTGGGAGCTGTTTAATAATAGAAATCTTCCTTTTTGCGTCTATGAAGCAAACAAGTTGTTTTGTAACTTATTTGTAGTAAAATAGTTGAACCTAAACAGAAAATAATTTTGCCATTAGGATCATCCGTGCACTGCAAAAAGTGAACTGTTGCATTTACAGTATAAAACTGGCAGCCGAGCTTATAATTTAAACTAAAACTCACAGTAATAAACTGTAAAACTAGCAATTTTACAGTTCCTTTCTGTACAGTTAGAAATCTTAGTTTTTTGCCGTAAAACTTAGCTGTATTATACTGTAAAAACAACATATTGGCAGCAGAGGTTCCAGTTTAAAACTGTAAAATGCACGGTAATAAAGTGTAAAATTAGGAATTGCACAGTTTATTACTGTAAAATTAGCCAATTTTACAGTTTATAACTGTAAAATTAGCTGCACTGTTATACTGCAAAAACATTAATTTTTTACAGTGTAGTTGATATACACAGGGTCGCCGAAAGTCAAGGTGCACCCATTTCAATTTAGTCCTCAACTCCCCATCTCTCCAGAAACCTTTTTAAAAAATTTCACTGATTCTGAGCCAAGCCCCTAGTTTCCGACTGGGCTGACATGACCTCTCGTCGGGTCTGGATCTACATGCAAAACAAATCGCAACTGAAATTGCCATATATTCGCGTAACTTTGAGATAAATTCAAAGTAGGAGTGCTAAAAATAACCTGAACTCTAAAACATGTGAATACTACAGATAAACAGAGATAGAACCATATTTGGAGCAAACCTAATCCAGTAGCATCATAATGCTGCGATTTTGCAAACCGTTCACAATACTGCCTAGTTTTTTACCAACAACTTTTTCCCCTGCCCATTGTTATTTTCTCCTTTCAAAGTATGAAAACATTCTTTGACATTTTTTAAAGGGGAGAATTTCATTTTGGAGGAGTGAAAATTACGGAAACGGTGAAGACCATAATCGAGTTTTATTTTTAAAAAACTAAATAAAAACATAGAATTTTTGAAATTTTGTATTTAAAAAAATATAACATTCAAGTATAATAATTTTCAGTTTTCAACTCCCCCCTTATTTATAACAATATCAAATTTATTTAAACTGTAAAACATTAAAGTATGCTTAACTAAATTTTTGAGGCTTATTCCCGATTTTCAATGCATGAAATACGTTTGTGGAGATGTCAAAAATATCTCTGTGCACAAATAGACAAAATTTATTTTTGTATTGTATTTTTAAATGCATGTAATCAAAAAATTCCACAAATGTACCAGTCGTCATCCCACGCAAATTTTAAGGTGTACAACTCTATTTCATGCCCATTTAAGTTTTTAATGAGTATGCAATGTTTAAAGCCTGAAAACTCCTGGTTAGAACATTATTGTTTTAGACATTTTTTAGAAGCAACTAAACGTGAAAAATTTTATACCCATAAAAACTATCTCGACTCTGCAAAAAGAAGGTCTAATCGGTGTAATGATTTTTTCCACTAATTTAGATACAAGGATAACGTTAGTGAAATCTTCTTCTTGTTTAATGCAGATAATAAGCTTGCTTTTGAAAAGATGTAACCTTGAAAGTAAAAGGTTTTTTTTTTTTTTTTTTTTTTTTTTTTTTTTTTTTTTTGAGGAATTATCCTAAACTTATGTCGACCATTCTTTCCTATGCTTTAAATGCAAGGAAACGTTTAATGTACTCATAGTAAGTTTTTACCAAAAAAATTTTTAAGCAAAACAATTTCAAAATTAGATTACAGCTGAGCAGATACCGTTTATTTCAATTAACTTAATGAACACTTAATTCATTTAAACAGCGAAAATACAGGGGGAAAAAAAGGAAAAGTTCTTCACTTCTTTTATGCTGTCTACTATCTTCTATCATGTCTTATAAGCTTGAAGCAGTTCTGTTTCCTTATTCACTCGAAAATATTTCCTTTTCCTACTGATATCGGATCGGAATCGAAAATCAAACATAGAACGAGGTAGACAACCAGTGGGAGTCGCGCCCAATCGAACAAAGGATAAAATATTTTCACACCGGTAATTGAAAGCAAGATGCGTATGTGGAGCAGCGATCGAAAACATCATCCACAAATAATGACTGATGAAGCCTGTCGTTCCAGAAACGATCGGAAACGCGCGTTCGTCTGCTAACAAGCCCTCTTTACCGGAGACCTACCCCCTATAACCCGCGCCCGAGGGCAACTTTGCCGTGCCCGGAATTTCGCTATTTGCTTATACGCGACACATCGATTTTAACTTAAAAAAGGAAATAAAAATCTAGGGTAAAAAGGGTCGCCGTCGGAAAAAGGTAAAACAGGCCAATAAGAAAAGGCCTAGTTATCGACGTCACATCATTACACATCCAATTACGGCGAGGTTTTTTGGCGGCACTCGAACAAAAACAAAGCTCTTTTACATAATCTACATCCTTTGAGGAGTCCGACGGAAAGATCAAAACACAGTCAGCTCCCGCACTGATTGATGCAGGCCGCCCCGGTGCACACGCCAAAGGGGAACAGGTACTCATTTCGCCTGGAAAATACAGGTGTCTAATCCACAGGTGGTGCCTCCAAAAAAAAATACACAAATTTGTTCCCATGTGTAGCATCTTGGCTCTACATTTTGTTTTTGGCACTTTTTCACAAAAGAACAATTGTATGCGTCATAGCAAAAACTGTTTTAACTATCCTAAGAAACAGGCCCGTCATTTCGAGGTTCAGGGGGGTCAGTTGCACCCTCCCCCCGACTTTGTTAAATCAATGTGTTTACATGTAAGTAGGCGTGGTTTTTGCTATGTTTTGGCAAATTTACATTGTGTATACATCCTTTGCCCCCCCCCCCCCCGAATTCGAAAAATTCGAAATGACGCGCCTGCTTAGAAAACATTCGTGGCAGTGGCATAACGGGAATCAAATTAAAAAAGATGAATAGCTTGTTTCATACTAGTAGATCTTTTTGTTTTAAAGACTATTTCTTAGGATACTTTCTCTGTCATAATGTAAGCTCATCGAGATACATTGATACATATATGTTTAAGCTAGTTACTTCCGATTTTTAATTTTTGCCAAAAGCGTTGCAAAATAATCTTTAAATTAAATTTTAAAAAAAGTAAAAAATACATCAACTTGTAATGTAAGAAATACAGTTCATATAATAAAGTTTAGCCTTTTATGTTAATAGTAGTAAAAAATTTATTACTTTTATTTTTGCAAAGAACGTGAATTTCACCTTTTATTCAGTTACATACAAACAACTGAAACACTTATAATACCCGTACATCAACATGTAATATAGTTTAACCTTAAGTATTAATAATAGGATTAAATATATTACTTTTATATTTGCCAAGAACGTGGATTTTATTTTTTATTCAGAGTTACATTCATACCCACAAGTGAAACTAATAAAATTGTATTAAAAAGTAATAATGAGGGCAATTTTGTTAATCAATTTAACAAACTAATCTCAAGGCTGAACTTAAGCAAGCCTAAATTTGTGCATTTTGGGCATTTAAAACTTTATAAATAATGCTGGTTTTCGGGGCTTTCTTTGGTTTTTAATGTAGCCGTTGCAATTAAATTAGAAGACATGAAAAATTCTACAAGCAAAGATTGTCACCTGCAGAAATTAAAGAACAGCTTACCAACAAGCAGCGCTGAAGTAAAGGAAAGCCCAAAAAAGGAAATTAAATCTCAAGAACCAGTCGAAGAATCCGCAAAGCCCGAAAAGGTTGAAGACGGCAAAACGGAGGAAGTAAAAGCTGAAGCAGATTCCAGTGTAGAAACTACAGAATCTAAGGAAGAACATGGCAAACATAAGGAAGAAAAAAGTGCGGAAGCTGAAGCAGCGAAAGAAAATGGTCAAGATGCCGAAAGTGAAGCTAAGGTTGGGGAAAAGGTAGAAGCCGAAGAAAAACCAGAGGAGGATGGTGAGAAAAAAGAAGAAAATGGTGAAAAAAAGGAAGATGATAAGGACGATAAAGAAGCGGAAGCCGATGGCGGTGTTAAGCGTAAAGTTGAGGAAGAAAAAGAGGAAGTTAAGGAATCCAGCCCTAAGAAAAAGGCTAAAATTGAAGATGATAAAGAAGAAAAAGATGCTGATAAGCCTATTGAAGAAGCTACTCCTGTTGTTGAGCAGTGTGCATAGGTCATTTGTATTTTGTACATTTTCTGTTGTAAGTTAACTTTTGTACATGACTCTGGTTTTATTTTCATTTTCTGAAAAGCACAAGTGTGGGAAGGTGCACAGTTAGAGCTTGTAGTAGCACTTCAAGGTTTTACTCGAAATTGAAGCAATAATAATATTCAAGTTTATCAACATTGCATTTAACAGTGTAATTATCCTTCTGCTTTTCTTCCAGTTGGCAGCGTGTGCTTGAAGTCCATCATTCTGTGATAGAATTCCGGCTCTTTTTTTTTATTTCGGAAGAAATATTTTGCTGCTACTTGTAGCTATTTATCCTATTTGTTTTCCTATTTCAAGTAACTATTAATTTATTTTCAAATATGCCGGCTACACGATCCTATCCTCGTCGCCAAATGTAGCATATGTAATATATTGAATTACTGTGCAATGAACAGCATCTAAGCTTGTAGGAAACCAAACCTCAATTCTTTATTAAACCATTAAACTCCATTCTTGAGATTTACTGTTGCCACTCAGCTTGTAACAATACTACACAAATCAAGTCATCAGTTTAAAATCGTCTTTAAAGATTTTTTTTCTCTTTTTGTTTTTATTTTGTAATGGTTTAAAATACTTTTGAATTCGGGCATACAAACTTGCAATATTTAGAGTAGATAATGGTAAATATAAGCTTTTCTCTCTTTAAGCCTAATGCATTTACATTAAAAACGAAAGTCAAGAATCTCTGTGTGATCAGTTCAGATCAATTCGAAATGAGTTTAGGAAAGCCTTCTCGTTCCTAATTTATTTTTAAGGAAATACTTAATTTCATTTTAATTGGAAAATGGCAACAAAACTAAATGTGCCCATGTTTTGATTTTGATTAAACCCCTAATGTAAAAATAAGTACTTGCAATAACATTCCACTTGCATAACTGGTGAGCACCTCTTCCTTTATTCATTTAGTTATTTATTTATTACAATCTTGTATAATTTCGTCTTGAGAAAGAAGTTTAAAATTGAAAATTTTCTGAATACTCCCACAAAAATTAAAAGTTTTCATTTTCATGTATTTTCTATACGAAATTACATTGACAACAACTTGATTAACTAAAATTAAAACTGTTTTCTATTTCTCTAAAAAAGAGTAAAAATAAAACTATTACCGAAAATTGACCGAAGTTACTTGTTACAAACAAACTTTATTACTGCCAAAATAAATAACTTTTTTTTCTTATCGAACTCGCTTTTCAAATGGCAATGAATTGCAACATTAGTTAGTACTCACTGATGAACAGCTCGCAACAAGTTTCACTGAAAATTATGCTCACGTATTTCCCGTGGGGGATATTTTGATAATTGGACTTTTGGCGCGGCTGCCAAATTTTGGGCAATAATCGTTTCACTCTGGCAATATCAGCAAAACATTTGAACGTCTATCCTTGGGCGTCAAAATACTTAACGCCCGAGATTTTTTGTTACTTTTCCGTTGTACGAGTAGATAAATCAGGCTTAGTGATTTGTTTTCCTTCTACCTTGTTGAAAATTGAAAAATTACGCTCACATCGTCGGCATGCTTACTTCTCTTTTTCTAAATCTACATTTTAATGAAACTTAATGCTTATCTATAAATGGAAAAATATTTTGGCGATTATTTTAATTTTTAGTGGAACATTTGAAGCAAATTAGGTGAAATATATTACTTTTAACTAGCTGCGTAGCCCGGCGTTGCACGGGCTGTAATGTAGTGAAGGCAGTTTGAGAAAACTACTCGCCACCAAGGCGGCTCGCCTTTAAAGAAATGAGGAAAGTTTAAACAGTTTACTCGCCGTCAAGGCGGCTCGCCTTTACAGTAGCGAGGAAAGTTTCAATTCACTACTCGCCGCCAAGGCGGCTCGCCTTTAAAGTACCAAGGAAAAGTTTAATAAACTACTCCCCGCTAAAGCGGCTCGCTGAAAAGCTTTCCTGCATCAAAGAATCAATCGAATTATTTGCACATGCTTCCTCAAAAATAAAGACGATGTCAAGTAGCGCATACTTAGCACTCTCCCTAAATAACAAATAAAATTCCTTTCCAAAAACAATTATTTCCAAACCGCTTTCTTCCTGTAAAATTAATTGCCAAATTCTAAACGAAAAGGTTCTTTTAATATTTGGATCGCAGCCAGAAAAAGTCCCTTCTAAAAACAGCAATTGCAATTTTATTTAAAAACACATTTTCAAAACGGTACCAGAGAAAAAATATGTCATTAATAATTAGAATAAAAACAATTGTTAGAACTTTGTTATAACACGTATTCAAAATGACAATGGAAAAAAATAACACTCTTTCATTTTAAAAAGTTCAACTTAATTAACGTTTTAATTTAAAATCGCAACGGAAAGAAATAAATATCTTGGAATTTTAAATAGTTCAATAATTTAATTAATGTTTTAATTCAAAATGGCAACGGTAAGAAAAAAATGTCTTGGAAGTTTAATCATTTATTAGGCTTAATCGCTTTAAATTTGACTACTTATTAATTAAACATTCGCTTTAAATTTGACTACTTATGGATCGCAGCCAGAAAAAGTCCCTTCTAAAAACAGCAATTGCGATTTTATTTAAAAACACATTTTCAAAATGCTACCAGAGAAAAAATATGTCATTAATCTATCTATATCTATAAAAATGAGTGTATGTATATATATATACTTGTTCTCTATACAAATCCACAGTTTGCGTCAGATTTTCATCAAACTTGACACAGAGGTTCCTTGATGCCCTAGAATTCTCATAGGCGGGGTCTTGAAATTTTAAAAAATCTAAAAAGCTCAAATTTAAATTTTTTGTCAAAAAATGACCCTTTTATAGGAATCTAGCCCATTCATATTGTAATCGAGATAGGCCTTTTAGCATTCAAACTGATGAAATTCAAGATTTTTAAATTCCAACAATGATTACGATTAAAGTAATGAATTTTCAATTTAAGGCTCACCTATTTCCTTTTAGCATTGAAATAAGTAAAAAACAATCATAATTCATGTGGACTTTATAAAAAGAACCACGGATTTGAATTTCAAATTTGCAATGCGACGACAGTTGCGTTTGTAATGGAGATAAGCCTTCAGAACGAGAAATAGATTTATTTTCTGAGTTATAATAATTTTTACTTTGTAGGTGGGAACAATTAATAGAGAAAAGTTAATATTTTAAATTTGGCGGGTGAAATTGATGCAATTTTTTCACTTCCATGTGCATATTTTTCATGCCAGTGGACGCGGCAGCACAGACAACATTTATCTTTAATTTTCACCTTTTGATAAGACTATTTTTCTGTAAACGTCTAACTTTCTGTAATATTTTAGTTTTTTTCAAAGTTGGTACCTAAGAGACAGATTGATGCAAATTATTTTATACCCATATGAATAGAACTCTTTCAAACTTTTTTTCCCTGAATGCTATGTTGTATTAATAAGCACCCGGGCAACGCCGGGTATTAAGCTAGTAATTAAAATAAAAACAATTGTTAGAACTTTGTTATAACACGTATTCAAAATGACAATGGAAAAAAATAACACTCTTTCATTTTAAAAAGTTCAATTTAATTAACGTTTTAATTTAGGGCCGAATTCAAGTGAAACACCATTGCAATCGCTTCGAGGCGATCGCATATTGCAACCGCTACTGTAAGTCGAATTCAAGTGAATTCGTTTCACTTGAATCCAAATTTTGGAATTTGCGATTGCATTGGTGAGTTGCGATCGTCCGTGTTTCACTTGAATTCTTGCCTTAAAATCGCAACGGAAAGAAATAAATATCTTGGAATTTTAAATAGTTCAATAATTTAATTAACGTTTTAATTCAAAATGGCAACGGTAAGAAAAAATGTCTTGGAAGTTTAATCATTTATTAGGCTTAATCGCTTTAAATTTGACTACTTATTAATTGATATCTTCGCTAATTAAAATCGTATAATTATATAAATTGAAACTAATAAAGCCTGAAAAATTACCTATCTATCGGTACCTGGTTCGACTTTCAGGTCATTGGCGTTCAGGAGAAAGAAGCGTGACATAGAAAGATAGTTAGAAAGAAAGATAGTTAGAAAGATACTCAGTTTTTAATATAAGTAGATGGCTTTTTTTTATATTTATTTATTTATTTGCTGACAGTTTTTTACTTTATGGATCTTTTCATCTTATTTCAAGGCTCCTTTTATTTCAAAGTCCTTTTGACTAAAAGTCTTTCTTAATGTAAAGTTACGATCAAATAATGTATGGAGTTAATATGGCGTCACTAAATAAAATGGAAAACAATCGTCAGGAACAAAATTGCGCCATGATGTACCTATAATTGAATAGTACCTTCACTTTCCATGGTACATCCGAAAGAGAGGGGTATCATAACATGGGGCACTAGGCGAGTTTTCAAAAAAATTCGCCATACTGTGTATTAAAGACTAGACGAAATGAAAAGAAATCGGTTCAAAAGTATAAAATATAGTTTTTGGCAGAGCTATCATATCAGGGAACATTTATATAATCGGGAGTTTCATCTAGTGTTGATGCTAGTGCCAAATACCCGGCGAGAATACTAACGTATTTCACCCTTTCTGATGCTACTGCATTGATTATTGTTTAAATTTAACGATAGTGCCAAACTCCAAATTACAATCAAAATTATCCAACTTATCATAAGGTGAAGGAGCGAATCCAACCTGGCAGCAGTGGAAAGGCTAGCATATCCTAATATTAAGACGCTGTCAGATCAGGCGTACTTCAACTATAGTTTCTTGCTAATTAAAAAATCTTTGAACAAGATTCTTGATATTTCAAAAGTTTTTTTTATGCAGCTGTTAAATTAAAATTGATTATAGAAATGTATTTGCAGGTTCCTTAGAAATAATACCAACTGGATTCTGTCTACGACTACGTCACTAATTGGGCTGATGAACTACAGTCGCCAAGCATTACAGATCACGTCTCCAGGAGATTGTGCAAATTTGCTTCGAATTTTATCTCAATCGAACAATGCCTGCCTTACAATGCCCCATCCGTCTTCATCAGTGTGTGGCTCATCGCTACGTACCTTGCAATCTTGCCTATTCGCTCGCTTTTCTCTTTCATAACGTTTTGGATCTTTTGGAGGGATGATCTCCCTGACATCCGCCCGCTCTTCTCAATGTTTCCAATGTTTCCTAGTTTCTTCAGTGGGACTGTTAGACTAAGGAATTGGGCGATGAGGTGGCTTCAGTGGAGCAGTGAAAAAGTTTTAACGTTTACTAATTCAGAAGCAAACCCTCCAGATGTGGAAGAAATAATCAGGAAGTTAGAACTGTGCCTTCGAAAATTGTGGCTTATGTTTAAAATCTGGACACTTTGCAGAATTTTGAGTCGATTAATTAAATACTAACTGTGCGTAACTATGTAATAGCCTACTATTAAAGATCGTAATGAAATGATTATTTAGCAATGTCATTTCATTTCGTGCAGCAATCTTATTTGCATTACTTTTTTCCTTCAGTGTAGAAAAAACTTTTCGCCTTTTCTTACATGTGGATAGCAAAAATTTCATAGAAAATTAATCAAGACTCATTTTAAATATGCTTGCATACTTTTCTGTTTCAAATTCACTCTCTTATACTCTAATTAGGGCCCTGCTCCACATGAGCGTAAAACGCGACCGAAATTGAAGGCAGAATCCGAAAATCCGGGTACTTTCCTTTTTACGCGGCGTAATCACGGCGTAATAGAGGACCGAAAAATTTTGGATTTTTAATTTATCCAACAACCAATAGAAATTCACCGTGAGATGTAAACATTTCTAGCCTTGGCGGCCGCCATTGCATGAACGAAAGTGCATTTGGAAACTATTCAAAAGAGAAGTGAGAAAATACCAAAACTTAATGACAAAAAATCAAGTGAAAAAAGCAAAAGGGGGGGGGGGGAGCAACTATAGCGAAATGCTCAAAATAAGCTTTTAGTTGAGGTTTTTAAAGTCCACTATCTCGTAATATGTAATCATATCAACAATTCCTATCCTTTGCGAGATTTTTATTATTCCATTCAAAACTCGGCGAGATTACGGGAATATAATTTCTTGGCGAGATCCGAAATAAATAATGGTGCTTCGGCTGTGTGCTTTACATTGTAATGAACTTACACTTTATGACATGCTTTGCTGAGTTATTGATTGCTTGGCGAGATTGGAAAGATATGGTTAATTCCGCTCTATTTACTTATTTTAATTGAGCTTTAAAAAAAAAAAAAGATTTGACCTTTGGCTGAGTTATTGATCGCTTGGCTAGAATAAAACTAACTAATGTTGTGTAATAAAGTTTTAGTGAAATGTTTTGTGCTTTGATAAACACTTTCATTTTTAAATATAGCAAATTTTTCAAGATTAGCAATAAATAGTAGAGTGTGTAGGTTATTTTACGTATTAATGAATTTTTTAATTTATTTAAGTTATGGGTTGTATGTTTTATTTTTGACGGCGTGTTCAAAAAATATTTGAATGCTTCATGTGGTTTTGAGGGTCTAAATCAGTGGTTGGAAAAACTACATATTTTTCGTAGCGAACTGCAACTACAACTACTTTCTTATAAATGTACTACAGCTACAACTACTTTTTTTTTTTTAATGTAGTGAGCTACACTACTTTTGAAATGTAGTAGCTACTTCGCTACTTTTTAAAAAATAAATAAATAACAAGAACACACCGTTTGAGGATCGACCGAAAAAATTCGAAAAATGGTTTATATTAAAAAATTACCTCATTCAAATTTGGAATAAAAATAGGGATTGTCTTTGAATTTATTTGTTACTTTTCCTTTTTGTTCCCCTTTTTTTGCTAAAATTTGTCCTTTTTAGATTTTTTTAAACAATTTTTACGAATATTCGCCACAAGAAAAACCTTGTTTTTTTCCTTCGTTCTCTTTTTTTTTAAATTTTGTTCATTTATTTATTTATTTTTTTAATTTAAAAGTATTTTTCAGAAATCGCTACTAACTACTATTTTTTTGTATCGCGCTACTCACTACTCTACATTTTTTAAAAAGTAGTGCGCTACACTACAAACTGCTAAAAAATGTAGCTACTACAGTAGTTTCGCTACTTGTAGCGCGCTTCTTCCGACCACTGGTCTAAATTACTTGGCAAGGTAAGCAGGCACTGATATTTTTTTTTAGGTACAATAACAGCCACAATTTTGAGAACTCGATACGACCACGAAAACATAGCGTTGCTATGAATTCATTTCACAAAATATATAGTACAATTGCGAACGGTACGGAAACAGTGTCTACGCGTTTCTTCAAAAAGATTAACACCAAAGCCATTGCAAAATGTCTATTAAAATGTAAAAACTCAAAACAACAAATAATATATTCAACCATCAAATCAAATTTTATGTCATCATGCTGCATTTGTTGTATTTTTCGCCAAAACATCTACTCAACGCTGAAGCTTTTTTGTCACCTTTAATGCTTATTATGTCTTCTTCAACAGCAAAAAAAAGTTATTTTTTTCTTGAAATAAAAAAAAACAACTTTTAAGATTTAAACAATAGAAAATAATTGCAATGCTCAGCGAAATTCACAAAAATTACTGAAAGAGAATTTTATTGCCAGTTTCGTTTGTTTCCGCTAAATGTATCCGTTTAAAGTGAAAATAAAAAATCGCCAAGTAAATAAAACAGGACTTGGCTCATAAAAATCTATCATGACGGATAATTCCATGCCAACTAAATTAAATAACTATTAAAGCTCCGTTATTTGTTGCCAATCTTTCACCGAATCATATTATTCTAGTAATGCTTTATTATGTGTCATTTCTCCTATTTGCTATCTAAATATCAAATATCTAATGAAAATGCAAGGATTATTCCGTCAGATGGCGCTTTTTTTCTGCGCAGAAAAAAAATTCTGCCCAAGTGGAGCACGCGTCCGAACGAAAAGCGACCGAAACTGAAAAAGGAAAATTTTACGCTTCTGCCCAATTTTTCTGCTTTACGTCGATGTGGAGCATGGCCCTTATACTCAATAAATTTAAAAACACGTGGCAACCGCTTCCCCTACAAATTTCAATTGGTTTCATCTGGTTTGAATGCTACTATGAGATGTGGCAAATGGATCACTGCGACTTTTACAATCGGTACTAAAGAGGAGGGAGAGTCTCCAGTTCTGTACCCCTATGGCAAATGCTAATAACTGACCTCAGGACTTTTCAATCCTGCTTTTACCAGCTCAGCTTGTACTCGTTGTGGATTTAGTGGCGCTGAGCTCTAAACTCAAGTCCAGAGATTTTCGTTTATTCTATCTACTGGGCCACTGCTCAGTCAAAGGAACAAGTGTCTTTATGCGTAAATACGGGAAGAAAACACTTCTTAACGTCTAATTATTATGTCCTAATTTCGAGCCCTGCTTTCTGAGACACGTTTCATGCCACAAGAAATCCAATACAAACAAATTTTACTTCCTCAAAAGCAAGGAACCTTCTCCCTGGTTTTATGCAAATATCACAGCACCCAACGACACGAAAGTTTTCTCTGCTGATCTCTATCACCTGAGGTTAAACAGCCCTCTTTTTTTGTCGTCCAACATCCCTTTATCCGGAATAACTGCAGAAGATTAGCCCTATTAAGCGTTCACTCCCCCATTACGGAGCTTTATTGAAGGGAAAAGGGGGCTATTCGATTTCAAAAGAGGGGCGCGTGCCTCATTTGGTGCGCAACATCGTCCCCTGACCAAAAGCAGGGGCCCCGAGAAGAGAGGACCACTTTGCGTTAATGGGCGCATGTCCTCGGGCGCCCCTCTAATGACAACGGGCCTCCCAGTTATGATAACTAGAGTGTTGAGCGGGAGTAACTTGTCGCAACGCCCAAGGCTGGCGTGCTTTCGTGTCATTTTGGAGTAATGTTTCGTTCTTTTTTGTGATGTTCTCTGCGGCATAGCTGTAAATTCAAATCAATTTTTTATGCGTATTTAAAAGTCCGTAAGAAGTTACTAAAATAATAATCTTTAAATTAGTTTAAAAAAAACACGCTTTTAAGATGCTCTTATTACATCAACATGTGGTATAAATATATAGTTGATAGAATATAGTTTAACCTTTAGTATTATAATAATAGTAAAAAATATACTACTTTTATATTTTCAAAGAACGTAAATTTCATCTTTTATTCAGAGCTACATACAAACAACTGAAACACTTATAATACTCGCAAATCAACATGTAATATAGTTTAGCCTTTAGTATCAATAATGGTCTATATAGAGCCCGACGCATCAAGATTAAGTTTCACCACTTTGGATCCAATTCCCAAACTTTTACTTTCATATTTTCATTGTTGCGGAGTAGGGTTACCTGAAAAAAGTTTTGGCACATTGCTAAGCTTTGCCAAATCCACGTGCCGCTAATAATTGCTCACAGTGAAAAATTACCAAAAGGCGATTACTGGCCAGAAAAGACAACCTCTCAAGCACACAAGCACGCGCTGGATCCAAAGTGGTGAAACTTAATCTTGATGCGCCGGCTCGTACATATAGGGGCCTTAGGTCTATATATATAAAATCAAAGTTTGATGACGTCATGGGTGCGGGTCAAACGCTCTCCTGAAAAATTTATGCAACGTACGATTTTAACCTGTAAACTGTTAGACATAATTTTTAAACATTGTACTGTCATAGTTTGGCTTTTGATTCATCCACATGTCTCATATTGGGACATGTGAATGAAATTAGAAAAAGGGCATGTGAATGACAAAACACAAGTAATATGTTCTCAAAAAGTCATATCTGAATATTTTTCGGCTTAACTACGAATAAAAACCTACAAATGTAAGAATTAGGACTATTCATCATCAAAAAAAATTTTATATGTACACTTTACTTGCATTCTGTAGGCCATGTTAATGACAAAGATGAAAAACACTTGCCTTGAAAGTTGAGTTTAGCTTGCTTTTTATCAAAAAGTAATTGCAGAACAGCAAAATTAATCTTCAGTCAAGAATAACAAAGTTCCATGCTTCATTTTAAGATTTGTTGCCAGATTTTGAAATAGAAAAAAATATCTATACTTTTCAGACATGTGGAAGACTGATAATCGCTGGGACAAAGTTTAGATTAATTTTAGAGACATTATTTTCGCATTATTTTGCTTTTTTGTGGTTTACATCTTGCACACATTCATTTATAAATAAAAAACTCTTGAGAAAAAAATCACTTTGTTTTTAAATATATATTCCATTGATTGTGAAAATTGCACCTATGGAACAGAGCATGTGAATTACATTTCAATGTAATATTTTATTTTTAACTGAATAATAATTAATTATCGACATTGTTGATAATCAGAATTATAGAACAAGAGACGCATAAAAATATTCCCAAAATAGTTTTTTATTAAATTAAAAACAAAAAGAGCAATCAGTATGGAACACAAATTCGCCCATTTTTGTAGAATTACCCATATTCATTAAGATATAAATGTTGAACGATCTAAATTTTATGCACATATGTCCCAGAACGGTTCTTAGGATATAAATATGAATGTATAGTGTTCAGAGTTTTTAAAATTTGTTTAGATCCTTATGAATTAATTTATGACATGTAATTATGTAAATAACAAGTACAACCCTGAACCCTTACATTTCTGAAACTTTTTACTTAACCTTCTCATTTTATATCACATGGTAAGTATTTCCTTATTTTCTTTCATTTTAATCTTTTAATTTTTTAGCTATTATTGTTATATATTTATTTATCAGTTCATCACTTCCTGAAATGTTGTTAAAACAGCCCCCAATGTTTTCGAAGAGTTTTCCTGCGCATAATTACAACTCAAGTTAGATATGAACTAATTACACGTGAACACTAGTTAAAACAGGAAGCATTTCGATGATGTTTCATCTGTTCTGAAATTAATGGAGACGAACTATTTTCAATGTATTGTGATAAAAGTGTACCCCTAACACACAGAAGAGCCCTCACAAATGCAGTTTTAGTGCAAGGCAGCATTTATTTATTGTCTCTTTTTCTGTGCAATTCCTCCCACTGAAAGTTGTTTTCTTCTCACTTAAAGTCTGCGTACAGCAAAACTGCATTTACAGCTTCGTTCCGTGTTACCAAGGAAAGTAGATGAGCGTGAGTTGTAGCTATTAGCTATGAATGATCCAATTACTCGTACTTACGTAATGTATTTTTAGTCAACTATTCCAAAAAGTAAAAAAACTTATTTCAATTTACCTCACATATCGGTCAAAATATTTTTTAATGAACTGCGTACACAGCATAATTTTTTTTAGTGCCCTTTAAGCGGAAAACTCCAAACATTTCCTTCAAACATAATATTTTAGAATTTTTTAATAGCGATATTTAAAATTGAAGAAAAGAGTAGGTTTTTATTATTTCCTTTTACGTAGTAAAAGGAAGTATTGTGATCGCGAAAAAAAAATCATCCACATTTGAGTCTAAATTTTGATTTTGCTCACCCCCGAATGAATGTTCAGCAGTATTTTCGACCAGTCGGCACGTGCATATGTACCTATCAACATATAAGCAGCCGAAAAATCCTTTTCAACCACCCCCGAGTTAATTACGACGAGTTTTCTAGTGACGTCTGTATTGTACGTATGTATGTGCGTTGTATGAGCATATGTGTGTCGCATAACTCAAAAACTATTTGCCGTAGAAGCTTCTATCTCGGTATGTAGGCTCTGAGGATGGTTGGACCTTCCCTTGTGGTTACATTCGAATGTTCCCAAGGGGGTGTTTTACCCCTTTTTGGGGGTAAATCAGTGTTGATTTCAATGCAGACTCAAGTGATATGAATTGGCGCGATCACTTGGTGATATGTCGCCAAGCTTTTGGTCGCCAAGTGTTTGACGCCAACTTGGCGACATATCGCCAATTTGGCGACATATTTGGCGAAAAAATTATTTTTTTAATTTGGGTTCAACTTGGCGCTATTGGCGATATTTTACGAAAAATTAAGTGAATGATATTAAAATCAGCAATATTTAGAATATTAACCATTGTAAAACATTTTTTGCATTGTTTCGTGGCAGATTAGGGGAGTAAATATTTGAATTGTTACCTTGCTCACTCCAAGCACTTTTTTTAAAACGGCAACTACTAAGAAATTTACACGTAAAAGGAAGTAGTGTGGGGTCCATATCAGATTTTTTATTATGTATTATAGATAACTACACAGTTTGATCAGAGAAGATTTAAAGTAAACCCTTAGAACAATTAGCTTTTAGTCATGGTAGCGTACATTTTCCAGCTTTTTAATGTTTCACAGTTCAAATAAAATACATCTTTTTAACCAACCTTCATTTCATGTTTATGAAAACATTTAAGAGCGCAAGGAGAAGAGTTACCGGCAGATCTGCACTTCTAATCTTTTGGTTTTAAGCCTTACTGCCCATCTAGTTTGGTAATAAATATGCATAACAACTGTATAACAGGAAAAGACAATTGGCTTGTTATGATCCCCCCCCCCCTCAATCAGGGCCACCTAGAGGACATGTCAGCTTCGCCTGAAACTGGGGACCCGGCTTTTTGGGGATCTGGATAGGGGATTTGCTGGGATTTGAAACTGTATAAGGCTCACCTATTTCAAATATTTTTTTAGAGCTACTTTGTATTGATAAGCACCCGGGCAAAGCTAGGTAATAAGCTAGTTAATAAAAAAAGGAGAAATAATTTGTTTAAAGATGAAACAAAATTATAAAAAAAGTGCAATAATTGTGTATTTTCAGTAGCGTATTATTATTTGTTTTTCAAATCGAGATTTTTGAATTAAAAAATAACTTCTAATACAAAATGCTTTAAAATTCCAAAAATGTGCCTAAACATTCATTACCACATCAAAAATCAAAAAAATATAACTCACTCCGATATCAAGCAGGTGGTCACTTAATGAGAGCGCTTAAAAAAAAAAAAAAAGGCGACATAAAGCTGGGTACCGAGAGCACAGATATCGGCGATTTAGACGGTTTAATGCCTCCTTCATTGAAAAATCAGGCTTTATGCATCATTAAAGTAATGGGGAACAGGACACACAAACTGAAAGGGAGGATGAACGAAGAATTATTCAATGGGATAGGATGAGGGGAAACAGGGGGAACGTGTGGATAAGCAAGAACTAGCATCAATTCCCCTTTATATGCGGCGGTGTTCACATTAATAAAAGAACATATGTCCTTTGTCAGTGGGCACCCTCTTCTCTTTTCCTCCCACTCTACGTTTTATGGAACGAATCGGGTTTACTGTTTGTGGGTTTTTTTGTTTCTGAACTTTAAGCTTTTTATTTTTTAAAGGTTCCAATTTAAAATTGATTTTAAAAATGCATTTTAAACTGTTGATTTTTAAGAGAATTATTTTAGAGAAAATTTTCACTTAAGTTCCGTTGAAAGTGATAATTGAAGGGCTTGGAGGACGATGGGGCTAAGTTACATTTAAAAAAAATGAACACTCTGGACAATGGTAAGAAATGGATGCAGGTAAGCAAATAAAACTTGGTACATCAAAAAGTAGATGTCATTACACCAATTTCATATGCACACTAACGACAAAACCAGAAAACAAAAAAGTTGCAGCAATAAAACTGAACTTTAATACTCGTAAGTCGCGATTTCTGTTTTGTCACATAACCCCTTCATCTCCCAAGCCCTTCAATTATACTGATATGCACAGCGTGATTTTAAAATTATCGTGTTTTTAACGGTCAAGCAATAAAATAAGCATGCTAACATGTTTCAATACGCCACTGCATATTATCATGCTTACCATGCTCCCATCATTAAAACAGTCATTTTTTTTTTTTTAATCCTACTGTGTGCTAACTTGCTTCCTTTTTCTTTCCACTGATAAAGACTCGAAAGTCTCAACAAATTATATTGCAAAAGATTAAGCTCGTTTCGGGGCAGGGTTCACGGGGAGAAAACTTCCTGAAAGACTTTCAAGGAATCCTGCCTTCGTTTTCGCATATTAAATCGGAGTAAACAAGGAACCCTCATAACAGATAAGTCAATTAGTTTTAGACAACTTGTTACAGCAAGCAGTTAACTTCGTTATTTCTCAAAACATTAACTACAACGTCGGAGTCTAAACGTATTATTTTACAGCCACATATGTTATAAAATGCTATGATAGAGACTCCAGAGTCTCCAGCAGGCTATACTTACCTGCGTATGAAATTATTTTCAGTGCAGAGGCACTTCGCGGAAAGCTACAATGTTAAAAAAAAAAAAATTACCGTAAAAGTTGCTGGCATCCATGTTGCCAGTAACTTTTACCGTAAATTCCTATTTTACTATTAAAAATATTGTGATAAAAAAAAAACAAGAGCGAGTAGGGCCGAATCGATCATAGGACCCAATTTTCACCCACCGCCTTGTTATCTACCATACCAAATTGGACACACCAGGTCAGCGTAAGTGAGGTATTATCTGAACAAACCACGTGGTGTATTAATTGGTACTGCAGTCACTATTTTTCTCGGTACTATTTACTGTAGAAAATTTCTGTACTATAAACGCTACATTTTGCAGTAATATTTACCATAAAAGTTTCATGAATTTTCAACAGTGTAATTTCTAAGAAACTTCCTGACAGCTTTTTTTTTTTTCTTTTCTTTTGTAGTGTGGTTAGATTGAGATTTGTGTCAGTCATCCTAACTAAATTCCAAGTAACTGAAGGCTTGTTGATACATCTGGGGGGGGGGGACAAACAATTTAACCTTTAAAAAGAGGCTTTGAGTTCAAACATGAGTACTTTTTTTCCCATTATATGCTTCACCTTTATCAAAGGTCACTCGTAACTTCTTTTAAAGAATCATTAAATGACTTATAACACTTCTGCTGTTCGCGGTCGGTTTTTGATAAGAAGTCGAATACTCCACAAGATTGCTTTGAACTATACCCAGACCCGTCATTTGGGTAATTATGTTGGAGGGGGGGGGAGGTCATATGGATTTTCTACAATGAAAATACACAATCGCATTTTAGTCGTTGTTCTTGGACGGGTACTAGGGCAAAAGAAACAGAATAAAAATTTCTTTCAGAAGAAAATTCGGTTTAAATGGCGTACTTGAGAAAAATTCAGCTTTTTAAATAACTCCAAAGCTAATTGAAATATTAGCTGTAAGGGATTAACTGGTAGATACAATTTTTTGCTTTTTTGAGTCAATATATATAAGTTCCGGAGATTAAGCGGTGAATTCAAAATAAATCTCAAAGCACAAAGGTTTGAGACTTGTTTTTGTAAAAGTTGCTCAATAAACTTCAAAGAAACTGGAAGGTGGGTATCGGTTCACACATCACATACACCAATTTCTTCTTCACTAGGATAGATTATGTGACTGATTTTGAAATTTTATAAACAAAATTTCCAAACTATTTGCATTTCTAAAATATTGGTTTCAAATTTTACTTCCAACTCTTTTTCAAAATGGTACTTTTGTCTTATTCTACGCTTTTAAAAAGAAAAAAAAAATCTTTCATTTTGTGCAAAATACTGGCGACGCTTCACACGATTTTTTTTTCTTAACTTTTTTTATTTTGTCTATACAATAACTTATCACCGGCTTTTGTGTTGACAGAAAGTGGGTAAGTAAGGAACTTTATTGTAATAAAGGAGAAAAAATGCTTTTTTAGAAAAAAAAAAGTATTAAAGCAAGTAAAGCATATTCCAAGTATCACTCATTTGAGGAATTTCAAATAATCGCTCAAAAAATACCATAATTATTCTTTTTCTAATTATTATGACTTCGAGAGGCTAAAAGTTCTAAAATAAGGTAAAATCATTGAAGAATAACTGCTGAAAATAATATTCAAAAAAAAATATCTCGAACTTAACGAGAAATGACATTGTTTCGAACAGAAAGGTTCTTTTAAAAGTGCTCTTCAGAAAACCCGGAATTTCAAGCACGAAGTGCATAAAAAAAGTTATTAAATCGATAATAGCGGGTTGTTAGAATCATTTACTCTGCGTTAAACCCTTGAGCAATTTCCCCTCTCTTTTTTTCCCATATTATGGAGTGGCCTTTACTTTCTTAAAGCCTTCCTCTCGTCATCCATCGATTGGAATTAAAAAAGGAAGATCGAAAAACGAAGATAATAATAGCAAATAGAGGGTGAATCTGCATAAAATCGGGAAAAGAAGAGATATAAAAAACGATATAAAAGATGGCATCAACGCCACAGGGCAGCATAACGGTTTCGCAATTCTGAGCTCTAATTGTTCCCTATGGGTCCCGGCACTGCAAATCAGGGAATTTGCTACAAAAGAGGAACGAAGGGGAAGCTCGGTTTTTGTTCCTGTTGTTGTAGTCTCTGTTCTAACATTCGTCACGTTCAATCGTTTGTGTCCTGGGCTTATCGCAGTCGACTCAAATTCATAACGAGTTTTGTCGTGTCTCTCGAACTTGTATCTCGCAAGAGGGGTTGGTTTTATTTTGTGACTTTTTATCTTCCCTAAATATACTTGCATCTTGCATAGGAAATGATTTAACGATTTGAAGCAAGAGGAATATGATTGGATCAACCAGTACAAGCAGTGGGCAGTCAGATTTCACGTTTACAACTCTTCGGCTTTCGTTTCTTTCTTTTTTTTTTTTCTCTCTCTCTCTCTCTTTCTCTGTCTATTTATTTAACTTTAATTATTCTTTATTTGTCTCTTTGCATTATTTTATTTTGTTGATTTATTTCTTATTTATCTTTTAATGACATGTAGAAAATTTTACCTGTTTATATTACTAAAATAACTGCTTCTGTCCTAAAATTATTCACGTTTCTTTTCAATGCTGGTTCAAAACTTCGCATCTGAAATGCAAACTGCTAAACTGCTTTTAGGCTGAGGTTGAAAAAATTAAATCCGAAAATTTTGGATGATTTTTTGCTATATTTCTTCATCTTTTTATACTTTATGCTTTTCCCGCCCATTGACGTTTTAGCAACTTTATTTAGTAATAGCAGTTTTTTTTTCTTTGTGTTATTATGTGCTATGCTATGTTTTTTAAATTTACTAATTGTAAATATCAGAGTGAAATATTTACAGAATCCGTACCGTTATAAACGCAAAAAAAAAAAATGAGTTTATTGAGAAAAGGAAATTCTTGATTAAAAAAACTTATTTTCAATTCCATTTGAATTTGATTTTAACATTCAGTGAGTCAAATTAATAGTTATGTGTCGAACAGTTTAGTTTGATTTTTATGCTGCATTCATAAACACAATGACGGTAAATATAATTACTAAAAAATAAGAAAACGAGAAGGTGGAATTTTGAATGTTCCCTTAAAATTGCCAATAGTTAGAGAATTAAAAAAGCTTTAGTCATTCTGAAATAATTGACACATAAACCATTTAACTGCTATATAACCTTTCTACTAAACGTATAGCATTTATATAACAAAAGCGGCTTTATGTTGTGCATCATATTAAGCTTTTTCCATTTAGCTTACTATATAATTAATTATGCAATGAGTTACCGCCCATAAGCCAGGGCTAAGGCAGAACTAAAGCAAATGCACCCACGGCTCGATCATAGCGGCAGTGGCGGGTCCAGAGAGGGGGCCATGGGGGCCATGGCCCCCTCCGAGAGCCGAGAGAAATTTTCAAAATGAAAGCTTAGTCTTGCATAATTAAAATTATATTAACTGTACCACTATTTTTTATACAGAAACAAATATATATGTATACATTTTTTATTCAGCCTTTTTAAAACAATTCTTCAGACAGTAACATCCTTTTAGTTAATTTACTTTCAAAACTAAACTTTTGTTAGAAAATGCACTGGAATATAAATACAGCTGTACGGTGTGGCAGCTCGCAAAGTGCTACATGAATTACTTTTTTCAGTTACTTTCGTAAACAAATCCTGTAAAATTTCAACATTTAATTTTTCATGTTTTTAAACACTCTGCGGTATTGTTTTATTCGTAGCAAATATGATTTTCTATTGATTATATCGATTTGATTTTATTCTCCGAGTAATGTTAAAAATTTATTAAGAGTTCATAAAAAATGAAACGAATATAAAAGAACTTTCAAACCATGCTCATGTGGCATTTATTAACAAAATTATTAAGAGGTGAAAGCGGCTTGATGTTTAAAATAAAAGATAAAAATAAATCTAAGGCATCACTCCAAAGCAGCAATTCAGTCCAAAATGTGAAAAGTGTTTAGTGGAGCCGCACACGTATGTATTTTAAACAAGCAAACAAAAATAATGAATTGTATATTGAATATTTCACTATCTAAAACAGCCACATGATTTCGGAAAAGAAATACTCAGGGAGGGTTTCCCATAATATACACAATTTTTTTTTCAAGTAAATAAAAGAGAATAATGACGTAGCCAAGGAGGGGATGGAAGGGGGTTTCCAAAGCAAATTCTATCCTCTGACCTGACTAAAGGTAGCTTTAAACTGCATTTTTAGAGCTTTAATTTCAAAGATCTTCAAGGGGAAATGGGAGAATACAGCCCTACCCCTTCTCCCAACGTCATTAAATGTGGCCCACAGTTGCGATTCTATGAATCAAACTTTCTATAATTAAAATTTTTCTGGGGTAGGACCCTAGGACACCCCATATATGTCTAAAATTGGGTTTTTAGAAATAATTAGGAAAAATATCGGTGGACAGTTCAGAACCTTATCCTATATCCTCTCCTGTCATAAAAGGTGGCTTGCAATTTTATTCTAGGATTTCAATTTCGCAAATTTGACCTTTGATGATGACCCTTTTCATCATCGAAGGTCGTCTAAAATTGCCTTTTTGGCACTTCAGTTTTGAAAAATTGCTGAAGGAGAGTTTCAAACATCATTTCTTCTTATAATGTCATCAAAAATGGCATTAAGTTGCTCTCTTAGGATTTCAATTTTGAAAAATTTGGGCGGGTACGAGTTTGTATGTTAAGGAAATCTAGATTTTAACCGTATTCTTTTGTTTATAACTTATGTATGAAATTTCATTGTTAACTGTTGAAGAAGTTTTTACCAAAGCACTTTTTTAATAAATCAACCCCCCCCCCTCCTTCCCCCTTTCTACATACACAAATGTTGGCCCCCTCCGAGAACTTGTTCTGGACCCGCCCCTGCATAGCGGCCTAAGATTGCAGTTTCGTCCTTATTGTGGATTCCTCAGTTAGGAATAGCCAATGATCGAGCATAGGCGGACTTACGGGGGTGCCAGGGGGTGCGCCGCACCCCCAACATTTTTGGTTGGGATTTGAAAATAATGAAATTAAGTATAATTCGTCAAGAAATGCAGTTGGAAAAGAACATTATTATTCAGTGCTGTATTAAAGAATGAGTGTATACTCCGTAATTGGGTATTTATTGGTACATCATTACAATTTCTTCTACTTTGAAACTACCATGGCGAAATTAAAAAAAAAGAAAAAGAAAGAAAGAAAACGTGACTACTGTAATAACTTTATCAGTAAAATCTGCCCTGAAATCAGCTGAAAACCAGCATTTTTAAGGTAAATTTTTAAAATTTTCCATAGAAGTAACCCCCCCCCCCCCGGACTTCTTATTGTAGTGGCGCAACCAGAGGGGTCCCACAATGATCGTGCTCCCTTCCTCCCACCCTTTCTCCAGAATGCTGAGTTGATATTTTTTTAAACTATTCTTTATTATTGAAGAGAAGGAAAGAACGCGTCTTGGGAAAAGGCACCAAAATACCCAATGTTGAGAAAATATCTTAATTTCTTTCAAAAATGAAAAAATCTCGACACTTAAATTTTTCAACAGCTTCAGATTGTTAGTCAGCTAATTGTGTGCCACCCCTCCCCTCTCGCCCTATCCTCTTGTTTTTAATTTCATTTCTGCCTGATTTTTTTTTTTTTTTCTATTTCGTTTGTAATTAAAACAGTCTTCAAAATGTTATTTCTCGGAAGTCCTCTACCCCGCCAAAGTTATTACGGAGCATCACAAATTTCGTCACCTGGGCTTCAATTTAGCAAAATTTCCTTTGAAAATCCTCCAAATACCAAACACCTTAAAAGATCGAAAATTGCTTAAAATTTCGTTTTTGAAGCTTCAATTTTGGAAAATTTTCGGATAAGGGCAACCCTAACCACCCTTTATCCATCATTAAAAATCGTTAAAATTTTACTTTTCTAAATTACAGTTCCGAAAAGTCTAAAGGGGAGAACCTTTTGGCACAGCAGGCTTTGAAATCCTAAGAATTGACATGCTTAGGACTTCAAGTCTTCTTGCCGCCAATGGAATATTGAAGACAGTAGCCTTAAATCTTTCTTCTAATACCATGGAATATCGTACATAAGAACTTTGTTCTTAGAACTTCAACTTCAAAAATTTTCAGGGTAGAGCCCCATAACCCCCTCCAATAACCGCATGAAAAATTGTCTAACATTGGGTTTTTGGAACTTAAACTATGACAAATTGAAGAGCTGGTAGATAAGTGAGAGGGGGGGGGTTTATCTGTTTTCAAAAAATCCATCGGGACAATCCTACAATCAAGTTCATACGACTTGAATTTCTAAAAATATAATCAGAGCCCCTCGTACCTTTCTTCGCCCTCAACTTCGTCTCGCTTCTAACAACATTAAAAAATTATTTAAGGTTTCTTCCATAGTTTCAAATGTTAAGAAGTGCCGAATCCCTATTGTTACTGGATATGGTCTACGTCGCGTTTTTAGAACGTAAATTTCGAAAAAAATTTGGGCAAGCTTTTCAATATCCCTTTTTCTAATATCATTCAAGACGTCTATGATACTAAAAATTATGTTTTTAGAACGACAATTGGATGAGAGGTGTAGCACACCGTTCTCTTTCAATTATACGAGCTGACACTTCCGTATGAAATCTGAAAAAGAAAAAAACTAATGTTTGAAAAAAATTAAGGCGGGAGAGACTTAAAACCTCTCCTCCTAACATTACTGAATATTGCTGTAAAACTTCGTTTTTTAGGACTTGTATTTCGAGATGTTTCTTGGAGAGAGAACCAGAACGCCTCTCGTCACATCATCAAAATTTGTCTACAGTTGCGTTCTTGGAATTTCAACTTCGAAAAGTTGTGGGGAAGGTGTTCGATTTTGCTCTATTTTTCAAGAAATTGATTGGGGACAGTCCTTAAGATAACCCCATCCCTTAAATGAGCGTCAACAAATATCGCCTATAGTCGCGTTTTTAGGACTTTAATTTCTAGAATGCTAAGTGGAAGTTCCTGTGAACTTTTCTTTTCCCTCACAGCACCAGAGGCAGTCTAAAACTGTTTTTTTCAGGATAACAATATCAAAAATTTTCCTGGGGATAATCTCCCAAACCTGCCTATCAAATGGAAGAAAAAACTAAACGCAGGATTCGCAAACGTGGGCCCAGCCCGAAAAAAACTAACCGAGATTTTTCGTGTAAGCCCACTTGAAATGACACACTATGTCGGTGAGGAGTTTTTTTTGTTTTTTTTCACAATATACTGCACATTGAAAACATTTATTTCAGAAACAAGCTAAACATTACAAATATTTTGATCAATATCAAGTCTAGAAATTGGTACAGATCAGTTTGGTTATAACATTGAGTTTATTATGATATTTAGTGTTTGTCAATAGGTGCTCCAGAAAAAGAAATCTTCCTTTCTGAGCAAACTTATTTAGTATTAGAAATAAAACTGCATCTGAATTTCAGTTATTTGTTTATTTATTTGAATATTTAGAGGATCAAACTGAACAGGAACTATTTAAATCCATAAATTCAATTCAATATCAATTTAAAATATTTTATCATATTAATTTTAAAAAATCAATATAGCATTGCTTTTTCCAAATAAAAAATTCTTTAGGGGGTCACAGTGACCTCTCTTCATGGCTCCCGACTCTTTAAAAATTTTACGTAGCAAGCAGTAGTTTGGTATACAATGTTTGAATAGAGAATGATATTAAAATGACTCCCCTGAAATGAAAAATGAAAACCCTGATATTTGATTAAAAACCCAGACGGGCTGGGTTTTTTCAAACTCTGCTTAAAACTGTTTTCTGGTTGCGCCACTGGCTTGTTGTTGTTGTACAGGGAATCACCCCCCCTCCCCGATTTCTGCTACTGTTGCACCCCCAGAATTTGCGGTCTAAGTCCGCCTATGTGATCGAGCTGGAGGCAAAGATCCTCTAATTGTAGCTAAGATTGCCAACAAACTGGTAGATAAAGTGATTTTATCCTACCAGCGAGCGTCCGCAAACCATGGTGCGGCTCAACTCGAAATTTGAAGGTAAAAGCTGCGTAATATGCAATGAGTTACCGCCCATGCCATAGGTAAATATGGGGTTTATATAATTATTTGCTAGGTAAAAAGGAGCAAAGTTCGGTCGAAATGAAGTTCGGGGAAGCACGTGACACCTACAAAAAATCCAGTATGTTCTACAATTCATTTAGAGAAGAATTGTTTACTTTATTTGGCATTAAATTTTGAACTTACAGCAAATTTTAATGGTGATGAATATGATATAATGATTTCCATTTAGTGTTTGTAGTCTAAACTCATGGAGTATAGTAAAAATTTGGAAAGTTCTCATAAACTGCAAAACTTTAATAATATGTTGGTTGATTTTTTTTCTTGCCATCACGCCCCGCTTATGTAAACCGTCTTTGTGAGAGTTTATTTGCAAGAGAGGGCATTGAATTTAGGTTTTAAGACAATAATTATTGCTTTTGTTAAAAATTTTCAAGTGTACCAATATTGTCACTGATGAACGATATGTTAACATACCAGGATTGGTTAAATGGCCTGAAACTAAAGGCTCTGTAGCGTTCACCCCCCACTCCCCTTTCCAGCCTCATCCCATAACACACACCGACTATAATAATTCCTGTAAGCCGCAATGTTTTCCAATCGGCTGAACTACAAGAAGGATAACATCACATTTCAGTAAACTCCTTTATTGCATAAAAACATTTACGCCCCCAAAAAAGGGGAATAAATCCCGATCAATATTTTGGCCATACCATATTCTTATGCTCTTGTTAGGCACACGAAACAACCTTTCTGGGAAGGATGCGCCAACTTTAACGTGGGGCAACTATTTGATTGCCAAGAAACTCATCCCATCAGCGAAGTAAGCAATTCGATTATATTAGTGCATCAGGACGGGCGGAGGGGCGCAATCATGCCAAGCGCCAGGAACATCACGATAAATAATCGAAAAGAAACAACAGCCTCGCGAAGAGGTAACAAGTGCGAGAAGTCCTAAGCCATCATTACGAAGCTGGAAGCAAGTCGCTCTTAAAGAGATCGGGCAATTCCCTGGACCTCATCGATCAAGGGAAACTAATAGCTCCTTCAAACTGACGAAACAATAAATTGAGATCCTTCGTTGCACTAGATACATCTATATATATATACGAGCAGCAACAAGCCGAACAACAAACTTTTTATCCGCTCTCTTGTTACAGAGGAGCAATTCATTTCTCGTAACAAATCATCAATTTCCTAGAAGCTTTTCGGCCTGATCACTCGACAACGCGTATTGATTAAACTTTTCGTTTTTCCGGGGTTGATTTCTTCTTTTTTCCCCTCTGGGGGCTCGTTGGACTTAAGCCTCTCTTGCAGCCTGCAAATGAAATGTTCGCTCTTTTTTTTTTCTCAGAAGCGACTTTAAAATCTCGATTTATTAGGGCTCTTACCGCATAAAAACGGAGTTCTTCCTCTGGGAGTGGGAGAGGGGGGTTGAAAAAGTGCTTGCCAGCTTTTTCCAGAAAAAGAAAACTCGTTTATTAAGATTCTTCACTCCTAAGTAAAGTCTACAAAGTGAGTTATTGTCTTTTTCTCCCTTCAAAAGACGAGCCTGCGAAGGAAACCATTTATTTTTCTTGTTTTTATTAAATTTCTAGCGAGTCAGAAGAAAAGAAAAAAAGAGGTTAATACTGCGTTTATCTTAAGAAAGTGACAGAATTAGTTATTTTCCGTTATTATGTCGAAATTTTTAAGGAGTGGTGAGCACCGTAAAATCTATGACCTCTGTGGGATAAAAAATCGAAATCATTTATGACAAGAAAGAGAACTAACTACCTTATTAATTACCTATACATAAAAGGTTAAATTTAAATTCCCTACTTGTTTAGTTCACGACTTTATGAAACGCAATGGAGGTAAAGGAGCTTTGGAAAAATTGTACTCTTTAAATACGTACCTGCATGACAATGGGCCATTTGGGGCCTAGCCGTTTTGTCCCGCGCGTGACGCATTCACAAGTAGTAATTTTAAACGGTAATGAACAAAGTTTTTTGCCAAAGAAATCCCACACCGGTTTGTGTTTTCTTAACCAACAAAATTGCGTTTAATGCACCTTTTTGATGAAATATAAGAGCGTCAGTTGCAGAACAAGATGGCGACTTTTTCGAGGCATTGCCCTGATGCACTTTTACACTGTAGAAAAATTATTCATCATTTTCAGCTTCATTTGTAAATGAAAACCCGAGTTTAAAAACCCTTTCAATACACCTTGCTTGAGAAAAAAAAATCTTTATGTTTACTTGTGTGCAAGTTTTCTTTGAGAAGAACAAAAAGTCTTTATTTACCAGCATTGTCATTACATGATTATCAAAATTCATTGATCAAACGCTTCCGGTAATATTAGAGTAGAAATTTATTCATATGAGTACAGTACAATGGAAAGCCACTCTTGTTTGCATGTTGCGCGAAAAAAAAAGTAAGGCAACGAGAAGCAATTGGATCCATGTGTCCAAATTTAAAAAATGAAGGTAACCAATGCAAATGGTATCGGGACCTCTCAACTGTTTTAGGTAAAGAGATAGTATTTGTCGTTCTGGTAAGTGCTAATGAACTATATAATTCAGGACAAAAATTCCATTGAAGTCAACCTAGAATCTGAAAAACTTTAAAAACATCAACTTGCATCCCTTACCCCCCCCCCTTCTTCCCTGCTCTCCCACTGTCTCAACTGTACTTTGAACAATGTAATATGAATAATCAACTCTTAGTCTATCGATTTCCCCTGATCTTTCCTCGATGTATAACAACGCAATAATTGAATCGTTTATTTCAAAAACCAGTCAACAAACAAAATTTCTAATTTTGAGAAAACATGTATAGCATCACATTAAATTATTCAATCGCGACTACAATACTTTTTACTGAAAGAAGTCTATCCAAATATGCAGCGGCGTATGCAGACAAATCATTTCACGGGGGGCTGAGCCGAGACTCTTTGAGATGAGGGGGCGCGGCACCTAAATGTAGCTAAGAAAAGTAAATGTTTCGAATTTCTGATATCAATGCTAATTTTAGATTACAAAACTAATCATTAAAAAATGTTTTTTTACCGTTTTGCTTATAGTTGAGAAGTAAAGCGTTTTGATGTAAATGGGAAATGATTAAATTGAAATTTGAAAAATTTTCTTTATTGAAGAAGGTGTTCCTTAAATAAGTGCATGCAAACATTTTTGAAAATTTGACCTTCAATAATATTAATTTTGCTATTTATTTTACTATGTTCCTAATATTGGGCTAACTAGCATTAATCGCTGTTTCTGAAACGTATTTGAAATAAATCTCATCCAAATTGAATTATAAGATGACCATACACGTCACACACAGTAAAATGGAGAGATTAAAAAAAAGAAAAGAAGAAGGAATTTACTTCTTTTCCTTTTTTTTTAATTGTGCCCCATACTTAATTTTCTTTTCAAAAAAAAATTATCATGTCTTGATTTCAGCAAGAAAGGAAAAATAAATAAATAAAAATAACTAAACAATTTCAGCTTAATTGTTTAAAGCTTTGCCTGGAATATTTGGAAAATTTCGGAGGGGGCTGCAGCCCTATCAGCCCACCCCTTGAGTACGCCACTACAAATATGTGTACATTTTAGTTCAAAATGTTGTCATCTTTGTAAAAAAAATTTAAATAGAGTAAAAATGCGTTTTCGAACTTTTAGAGCTTGTCTGTTTACTGGTTTTTGAAACAAACGGTTCAATTACTATTTTATTAATTAAATATTTTATCCGCATCATGTCACCCTTCTTTTTAATTTCAAGAAAAATCTCCGCCCGGTTTCAAACACCCCGTATAAAAGGGGTGATACCGTCCGCTACGAGGTAATAAAACCGTTTTCGGCCTACATACACCTGTTCGCGCGTTTGATCCTCTGTTAACGAAGCACTATTTGTCCCTTCTCCGCCTCCTCTCGCAGCATATCAATAGACAAACCATTAGTCGGGCAAGGAAATGAGCGGCGGCAAACCTTTTCTAATCGCCTCTCCGGTAAGAGGAGACTGCGCACGCGCGGACACGCCCCCACCCCCCGAGGATTTCTGGTCCTAATTGGGCGGCTGCCGGGGGATTTGCTTCTTTCGGAGGGAAGCTATTTTTTAACCCGGGGCTATTCTCCCCGTAATTCGCTCGGTGTAAATGTATCCCCCCACACTGATCTGCCCGTTCCTCGTAAGAACACGCTCTAATGAATGGGAGTCGCTGCAGCTAAGCCGAAGTTAGACTCCTAAGCTCTGAGTAAGAGAATATATGTGAACTCTAGTTTCATTTCCGAATATGCGTTTAATTTGGATTTTACTTACGCAGTTTTTTGCTACTTTGGAACTCCGTTTGTTTGTTTTTTTGCTCTTGATTTTGATTCTTTTAATTTTAGAACTCTATTTTGCATTGCTTGATACAAATTCCCAAAGACGTTAAAAAAAAGAAAAGAAGAAAAACACAAATTAGACATTTGATTCAAAAAATTTCATTGAATTTCATGTTTAACTAAACTCAGTGGCGTAACCGCCCTCGGGGGGCACAGCCTACTGTGCCCACCTCAGCTTTCGCAGCCGAGAGCTATAGGCACATAAAGCACATGTTCCGGCAAGATGTTCAGTTGAACGCGGAACCTTTCATGTTTAGTTCCCAAGTGCGACTGGTACTCATTTTATCGACCCACTGAAGGAATGAAAGGCTGAGTCGACAGTACCCCCCGGGAAGTGAACATGGGTCTAGGACCCCGTGGATTTAAATCAAAAGGTAAATCACGGTACCACTCCTACCTAAGAAGAAACATTTGTAACGTTAACAAAAGATACCAACCATTGTAGGAGTTCATGAAACGTATAAATAATATGGGTCATTCCATAGAAATGTCAACCTCAGCCGAAGAAGAAAAAAAAACCGAAGTGAAAAAAGTATCAGAAAATAAATAAATAAATAAATAAATAAAAATCATACATCATAAGAAGTTAAAAAAATTGAAAAAGTACTGTAATTATCACTGAGATTAGCCACAATAAATAGTTTGTAGTGGTGTTTACTGCTTGTTATTCGATGGTTACGTTAGTCACGTTACGTCAGTCACACTCCATCTTGAGTAAAAGTGACACTTAAGACAAAAAAAATTAAGATTTAATAAATGTGTCTCATGTTTTTAAAAGCCAACTTTACACACTTTTCAAATGTATCATTCAATTTTTAACACTTGCTTAATTTTGAGAAATTTTTGCCTCACAACATGAGCATTGATTTTCAGGGTTTCAAAAATGTTACGTAAGTCACGTTGCTATTTTGGTTGAAAATATCTCTACTGTCAGTAATTTTGTCTCAAATTCTTAGCAGAAATGATACATAGATACCATGTACATTGTTAATCCACCAGCATAGCTAAAAAATATTTTTTATCCTTTAAGTTACAAGTAAAAAGAGTTACAAAATCAGCTCTGAATGTTACGTTATAGTCACTATGGAATGACCCATATGTATGCTGCGTGGTGATGTAGCTCTCCAAAAGGAGGATTAATCCCAGCTCCCTTTTGTGGCACTGTTGCAATGAGGTACCCGAAAAAATTGAAAGCCTCCCCACACCCACCGCCCTTGCTCTTTGGGTCTTAAATTCTAGTAATCAAAAATAAATAAATAACAACATATTAAGTTAGTGCTGCGACATCGATGTCGATGTTTTGGAAACATCGATGTTTTTAGAATCGATGTTTGAGGGTCGATGCTTTTCCAACATCGATGCTTTTTTTGACGTCGGTGTTTTATAATCCAGCAAAAAAAGTTTGATAAATTTATGCAATAAGCAAGCTATTAAGAAGTTTTCATCTTTAATCATAAGTTTCAGTATTAATATCATTGGAAAACTTTTTCTGTGGTTGTTATCGATGTTTTGCTCTCGATGTTTCTGAAACGTCTCTAATTTGCTTTCGCCGCTTTTTTTTTTTTTTCTTTTTTTTTTCAATTTTATTTATTTTATAATTTTTTTATGTCGATGTTTTATATTTCAGCAGGGAAAAAAAACGTAACAATATGCGGCCAAAAGTTACATCGTTAATTAGCTGCTACACTATCAATCTCGTTAGAAAATGTTTTTGATAGTTACCATCGATGTTTTACGGTCGATGTCTTTTAATGATCGGTATTTCGCGTTCAATGTTTTTTTTTTACTTTCAATGTCAGTTTTACATTTCAGCAGGGAAAAAAAACGTAACAATATGCGGCCAAAAGTTACATCGTTAATTAGCTGCTACACTATCAATCTCGTTAGAAAATGTTTTTGATAGTTACCATCGATGTTTTACGGTCGATGTCTTTTAATGATCGGTATTTCGCGTTCAATGTTTTTTTTTTACTTTCAATGTCAGTTTTACATTTCAGCAAAAAGCAATACAAATGTGCAATAAAAAATATTCATCTTGACCAGTAGCAATATCTTATCGTACTGAAATACAGTTTTAAAAAATTACTAACGATGATTTACGATAAATAATTTTTAAACATTGTTATTTTGCGCTCGAATTTTTTTTCGATAGTGATGTTTTACATTTAGTAAAAATTAAATCACAAAAATATGCAATAAGTAAAAGTTACAGTTAATCAACAGTTGCAGCAACTATCTCACTAAAAAAAGTTTTTTTTTTACAATTGACATCGATATCATGCGGTTGATGTTTTTGAGGAAATAAAAGACAAAACTAATTGAGTGGTATAAAGAGGCGAAATGTATTAAGGAGTTACTGAAAAACTGTACATTTAAATGTGTAAGCACTTTTTAAAAAAGATCGATGTTTCAAAACACACACACACACACACACACACACACACACATCGATGTTTTTTGGTCGATGTATTAAAACCATATATGTCTTAAAACATCGATGTTTTGCCTACGATGTCGCACCCCTATGTCAAGTATTTTACATATAGATTTGAAAAATAAAAATTCAGAGTAACTGTCCGCAACGCTTACTCCACATAGATATATTGCAGAACTTCCAAATTTATATTGGTGCGTGCTATAAGCATGAAAGAAAAATAACAAAATAAGCGTTCAGGTTACTATAATACTTATGACGGCACACTAAGCCGTTCAAACAAATGCTGCAGTCATAAGCTTTTCTTGAAAGTACAGAAATGCTTTTTCTTTTCTTCCTTTTAAATATGGCTGCCAAGAAGCATAAAGCACAAAAAATGGAAACTTATCTCCATTTCCAGAGATCCATGCGATGCAACTCTTTATGATACGATGGGGGAGCTTAAATCTTCTAAGGAGCGAACGAGTATTTAATAAGCTCTTTTCTTGGGCATTATCCTCGGAATCACAAGTAGCAAAAGGCGATTAGAAACTTAATCGGAGATCCCCGAGGAAAATTTTTCTCCTGTCAGTTCAAAAAAAGGAAGGAAAATAGCTGCTTCTGCTGCGAATATCTGCTTTGTTATTTAAATTGATCAACAGATTTTGCCGCAGAAACCAGTTTTGATGCTCGCTTGATTTGTGAAAGCCTCCGTATCTTTTTGATTCTTTTTTTCTTTTCTAAACCCTCAAATGGGGGCGTTTTTATTCGTTTGTTTGCTTCCGGGCAGGATAGCTAATGATGTCTTGCGTTTTTGTTTTTGAAGATAATTTTCAGTTTTGTAACCTTGTTTCGCATTCTTTTAACGAAAGTATTGCAAGAGATTTTCGCATTAAATATTTTTTAGTATGTTTTTCAAGAATTACATCTTTCTTCATTCACGAACAATTATCACAAAATGGGAAATCTTCGTGTAAAATGTTTACAGCATTAGTGCCAACTTTGATGTTTTCCGTGCAAAGCAAAAATTCCAGAAAGTAATCGCATGGTAAACTCTTTCATGAAATTCATTGCTAAATAAAGCAAATTAGTTATCAAATTATTTTTAATAATAATAACAGCTATTATTGGGCAGTAATGATTGCTTATTATTGTCACTTTGCAGTGTCTTGACGTTTCTCAATTGATTGCTCTTATAATTGATAGGTAACGAATCCCGTGTTCCATTGATAGCAAAGTAGTACTTTGTGTGATGAGTGAAACTTATATCTTGTCCTGAGGTACAGTAAATACAGAAAGTATGAATGGTGATTTTTTAAATCATATCTAACTTAAGAAATAATTGCATAAAATAGATTAAAATGAATTCATTTAAAGTGTTCTTTATTTTCATTGCTGCTATAAAATGAATAGGATCTGTTTATACTCGTTTTTTAAGTCTCTTGTTTTTATTTTAATGCTACAAAATTGCTCACAGCTCTTGTTGCATAGCTAATATTTTTTCTTGGCGATCATTGTTGATGACATTTTTGTACAAAATTTAAATATTACGATTTTTATTTTTGTTTTTTAATTTATATATGATATTTAGTGCAGTCGAACTCGCTTATAACGAGCACGAATTAACCGAGTTATTCGTTCTCTATAACCGAGTACTTTAAAAACAGGAGTTCATGGGAAAAATAGATAAAAACTCCATACATTTTTTTTTGTTATTTTCTTCACAGTTTCAAAGTTGACAATTTGCTTTGAACTATCTTATTGTCTCTTTCTTGTGTTCTTTATTATTTTCAAAAACTAATCATGTCTTGAAAAACATTGCTATTTGCGCCCCTGGCTTCGAAAAAATTTTCTTTGCATATCAAAACTCATTGAGTAAGTTGGAGGTTGTTCAACTTCAAACTCTTCAAATTTATCCTTTAACATCTCCCACTTTGATTTGGGACTTTAAGGAAATGACGTATAAATGCAAAAGACGTATGAATGAGAAGACATATAAATGATGTTAGACTGTATTTAGAATCTTTCAAGCACCGTACTTCTTTAACAAGTTGGTAAAAATAACTTAAAAAAAGCAAAAATTGGAAATTATTTCATACACGTGTTTAGGAGTTCTTTTAAATATAGTCGCAAAATACTTTGTTAATTATTATTTCTTAATAATGTATTTTCAGCACAGAGCTATTGTTTTGTTTCTTACGCACTGTATTGGCTTTCATAAGATGATAAAGCAAACATCGGTCAAGTTAAAGCATCGCTAACGTTGAAATAAATACAGTAAACTCCCAATTATCAGCGGAATAGAGTAGCGCTGCAACTGCGGGTAAGCGATTATAGCGGACAATCCAAAAAATAGGTAAAAAACGATAGCATACAAAGAGTTACAGCCCATAAGCCTGAAGCCATTACACCCACAGCACAGCTATGACATCCTGAGACTGCAGTTTCGTCCTTATTCTGGACTCCTCAGTCTGGAAGAGCCAACAGCCGAGCTGGAGACAGAGATCCTCTTATTATAGCTAAGGCAGGGATTCAAGTGAAACACCATTGCAATCGCTTCGAATTGCAATCGCTACTGGAAGTGAATTACAGTATCATCAACTTAACTTGGCACTGACGTCACTACGGGTTGAGCCAATAAGAGCTCACAAGCAGCCAGTGATCTCCTCTTATTCGCCAAGTAGGCTGTGACGTTTTATCTAGCTCGTTTTTCATAGGCAAACGTCACGATGTTTTTATCAAGAAACGTTCTAATGTAATTCATTTCCAGTAGCGATTGTAATTTGCGATCGCCTGTTTCACTTGAATAACTGCCTAAGATTGCCAACAAGGAGGCAACAAGAGGATCTCTGCCTCTGCCGGCTTTTGGGCTTTCCCCGGAGGGGTCCGAATAAGAACGAAACGCAGGT
>JAXGGA010004871.1:0-83677 GCA_038373865.1 Uloborus plumipes
CATTGGAATGAAAAAAAAGTGGAACAAAGGAATACATTAAGATGCATGTAAAGGAACCTATCAAAGTATGTTGAAACAAAAATATTTGAAATAAATAATTTGCAATGGTAAAATATAATAATAATAATAATTAAATAAATAGTGATATTTTTCTCATCGTTTTATCATAAAGAATATAAGTGATATTTTGATATAGGATTGACACTGAGTCTTATTTTACCTAGCTCTTCAGTACAAGTGTCATTGTGCATCCGTGTCCAGTACCTTTGATATTTAGGAGAAAACTATTTTTAGAATGCATGCATTGAAAAACAAGACAAAATGTGAGGTACACTGAAATACCAAAAAAAAAAAATGTACACGTAGAGCTTGTTTTTAAATCAGTTATTAATATCAGGTAAATTTGCAGAAATCGTCTTTCAAAAAAGTTTTGATCACGTTCTTGGTTATTAAAGTGCTAAATTTTCACTTTTTTTCCTTAAATAGAAGGATTTTTTATGCATGTATAAAATCCTCAAAAGAGCAATTAAATTAAAATTTCAAAATTAACACGTGGTTGCTTTGGACGCATGCATTTCCTCCAAAAATAAATTTCTGGAGAAATTGCGGATCTAGGAGTATATACGTTTTACATTAAAAGAGTACCAAAGTAAAATCAATAAATTATAGTTTAAAAAACAAAAAAAGAAAAAAAAACGCTTTTGGAGTTAATCAAACTAATTAAAATGGACAGTAAACAAAATTACAAATGTAAAGGCTTGTACTTATTGTAAAGGTAATGTACTTAATATTATCATTAATACTAAAGGTTAAACTATATTTTCATGATACTCTAACTGATTTCCTTCTGATTTTCAAAACTATCGAATATCCGCTAAGTTTACATGCACTTATAATACACCAATATGTAATATAGTTTAGCCTTTAGTATTAATAATAGTCTTATACTTGCAAAAAACGTGAATTTTATCTTTTATTCAGAAATAGATATATAAACAACTGAAACACTTATATTACATCAACATGTAATAATACAGTTTAGTCTTTAGTATTAATGATATTAAATATATTACTTTTATATTAGCAAAGAACGTGAATTTTATCTTTTATTCAGAGTTACATACTTACAAACAAACAAAACCCACATGTGAAATTAATAAAAGCGCATTAATAAGGGAAGCAGATTTCTCTTTCGAAACAGAAATAAGTGATTTTCGAACGCTCTGTCCCCTCCCTCAACTGATTTCAACCTTGTTAGTGGACAACGTATAAAGTACCGAGCAACGGGCCCAGCACTCGCTAGGGGACTGGTCACATGCTCTGTAATCTCTATGCAAATGAGTTCAATCACCATTTGCTTTTAATAAAACGCCAATTGAATGCGTCATTTCCTCTAGACAATAATAAAAAAACCTTGTTACTAAATGAAGCTAGTGGAGGATACCCGTTGCCATAGTGATTGCGAAGTAATTTTGCCTACCGCGTTGGGGTGTCATCAAAAATCTTCAATTGCTTGAACATTTGTAGTTGTTATCTTTGCAAAGTTTTCAATTATCCTAACTATTAGGTAAGTAATAACAGATGTATATCAGTTTTAAGTCAAAAGTATTTAAAAATTCTCAGCGCAATCGTAGATATGATTAAAGTAATCACATCTGTATCTATCTATATCTATATATATATATATATAGAAATGGATGTAGGTATATTTGTGTTTATGTTTGTTTTTTATAAAAATACAGTTTTCCTTGGATTTTCATCAAACTTGGCACAGCGGTTAATTGAAGCACTAGAATACACATAGGTGGGGTTTTGAAATTTATAAACAATCCAAAAAGCCCAAAATTCAAATTTTTATTTTCTCAAAATGGCCAGTCTCTTTCAATTTTGAATAGATCGAGTAATAGAGATAAGCCTTTAAGCATTCAAATTGATAAAATTTAACTCATTTAAATATGAGTATTTTCCAACAAAGATTACGATTAAAAATAAATTATCAATTTAAGGCTCACCTACTTAATTTTAGCCTAAAATAAGTTAAAAACTATTATAATTAGCAATGTTGTTTGATAAGCACCCGAGCAATGCTGGGTAATAAGCAGTCCAAGACAAAATTGCTTATTTTTTTTATTTAAACGTAATAACAAGAAGTTCTGTCAAGAACTAAACGAGCCTACTTTCCCGTACATCGACATCGGCATTCTCGCATCTGATCATTATTCTCTTGATTATCTGAAACTGAAAATTATGTCAAACATACCTTTTTAGCACATAGGGCTGATTTCGAAAAGCAAAATATACCCCTCTCTTCAGATAAAATAGACACGTAAAAAGTAATTAACGAATAAATGAAGCTGTGTCGCACCTTTTAAAGAGTGCAACTGTTACAGTTCCTCCGTAGAAAAAATCCTCCATTGTTTTCAAAAAAAAAAAAAATAATAATAATAATAATAAAATAATAAATAAATAAATAAAAGTACAAAGAGCATCAAAACGTATTTTATCAAAGAAAGAAAAAAAAAAGAAAAAAAACTCGTCCGTTAATAAAATGTCTCGAATTTCACTTTTAATCGGTTGCCAGTTGTTAAATATAAATAAAGAATAAAATGTTCTCGTGAATGAAAAATTTTTGTTACAAAAAAAAATCGGCTGCCAAAAAAAAAAAATAATAATAATTAATAAAATAAAACAAATGAATAAATAAACAAAAAATCGTCTGCACAGTCAGTCTTTTTTTTTTTTCTGAGCCTGCATTTCCGCCACGTTTGCGGAGTCGGAGTCGGAATCAAAGTCCTCACAGAAGATTACTCAGAAAAGTACTTTACAAACACTATTTATCAAAACCATTTTCTTACAAAGTTAGTTTGAAGGAAATCCGACTTTAAGTTCAGAATCAACATTCAACTTAAATTCCCCGTAGACGCTAATGTTAATTTTTTTTTCTGAACGGTTCAATATTGAACGAAAAATGGTACAAATCAAAAAGCGAAATATGGAAATGTATGGGAAAGCCTCTCCGAGATCTTTCAAACAAAAAAAAGTTTATTCCATTCAGACGGTTCAATCAAAAGTTATTAGGTGGGGAAAGGTTGCTTGAACGGTTCAATGTTGAACGAAAAAATGCTCAAATGGAAAATTTAAATAGGGTAATAAAGTATCTTTGCTGAGATCCTTCGAACGAAAAAACGTTTGCTCAAATCGGTTTGTTCACTCAAAAGTTAGCATCGCGGGACAGGTTGTTTGAACGGTTCAAAGTTGAACCAAAAACTGTTCAAATCGAAAAATCAAATATGGGAATGAGCTGTACTTGCCGAGATCTTTCGAACAAAAAAAAGTTTATTCCATTCGGACTATTCACTCAAAAGTCATTAGGTGGGGAAAGGTTACTTGAATGGTTCAATGTTGAACCAAAAATGTTCAAATTGAAAATTTAAATACGGTTATAAAGTATCCTTCCCGAGATGCTTCGAACAAAAAAAAGTTTGTTTAAATCGGACTGTTCATTCAAAAGTTATTAGGGGTGACAGCTTGTTTGAACGGTTCAATGTTGAACGAAAAAATGTTCTAATCAAAAATGTAGATACGGGAATGAAGTATCCTTGAAAATATCTTTCGAACAAAAAAAAGTTTGTTCAAATCGGACTGTTCACTCAAAAGTTAGCATCGCGGGACCGGTTGTTTGAACGGTTCAAAGTTGAACCAAAAATTGTTCAAATCGAAAAATCAAATATGGGAATGAGCTGTACTCGCCGAGATCTTTCCAACAAAAAAAAGTTTGTCCAAATCGGAATGTTCATTCAAAAGTTATTAGGGGGGGACAGACAGACCGACCGACCGACACACAAATTCCCCATCTCAATACCCTACTTTCAAATTTTTAATTTTTCGATATTCAATTTACCTTTTTATTTTTTTAACTTGGCGATATTTTTTTGACTTGGCGATATTTTTTTTACTTGGCGATATTTTTTGGACTTGGCGATATTTTTTAGATGCATTAAGCTACTTTTAATACTTTTTTCGTCTTTCTTTTGTTTTTAACGGGAAAGTAGGCTAAAAAATCAAATTTTAAGATTAGTTAGATAATGTTCTGGAACTTGCTCAGTGAAAATATACTACCTCTCGGTAATTATATTAAGTTAAATTAAAAAATGAGTTTTCAATGCTTAAAGTGGGAAAATATGTTATTATTAATAGCAAATATTTGGTATAAATTATTTCATTACTTTGATTTTACTTTTTCGACCGTGGTTGACCTTTGTTCTGTTTTAATGGCATTTAAAAAATCCTCCCTCTCTCTATATTTAAGTGGGAAAAAAAAACGAATAACAGCAGCTTAACAGCATAACAAATGAATAGATATTAAACGTACCTACTTGAATTAAAAAAAGCACACATAGACACGGAAAATTGTTTCCTGTTAATAATCATTACATAACGTTTATTGCCGGCCACCTTGTCTAGTGGTCAGAGTAGTCTGCCATGGATGGTGTGGCCCCGGGTTCGAGTCCCGGCTTGGGCATGGATGTGCTTTCTCTCTCCTGTCCTTGTTCTTTCTTTGTATGAATGTGTTATTGTGTGAAAGGTTGCCTACCTTATAAACGGGTCCCTATGGCATGCGTGTACTGTGGAAGTCGGACTTCACACCAAATAACGGTACAGTTGGAAAAGTGAAGCAGCGCACCCCAAATTGCCAGCCTGACTGGCACACGCCAAAAAAAAAATAAATAAATAAATAAAGTTTATTGCACATAACAAACAATACTATTATAAATAAATAAAACCATATACTAAATATCGTGGTAAACTGTAAAAGTGCAATGAGTTTATAATTATATCACATTTTTAGAAACATCTTGAAAAATTTAATAGTTAATTAACGGGAAAAAAACACAAATAAAATATAGTATATAATGAACTCGGATTAATCGAATACGTATAACTCCTTGGGACGATTAAGAGGCACATAAGTTTATTTTATATTATTGGTGCATCAGAACCTTAACTTTAAAAAAATGAATATTATCACCTAGTACCATTCTTCTTTTTTTTAAATTTAAAAACTGCTTTTTTACTATTCTACTTCCGAGCTTTTTGTCTGCACAGTACATGCGCAAGAACTGAACATTATTTGAATGTATTCTTTATTTTATTCATGATATTGTTTAACATCTAAAAGAGTGAGTCGCTGCCTAAAATATATTTTCATAATAACAAGTTGAAAATTTCTTTTGCTCTCACAATCCTAAACAAATCTCGGCCAAAGTTTGTTTTTTGAAAACACTTTGACTTGGACCGTTTGCAAGATATTTTTAAAAAAAAGGAAACATTATTCTGTCTATGTATATCACACCAAAGGTAAGTTAAGATATCGAACTGTAGCCTTTGCATTTAGTTTCTTTTACAAACGCAGAAAATAAGAAATTTGAATTTAAAGCTTGAATACGAATTGAAAAAAAAAATCTTTCACCCAAAGAAGTGTTTCATCAAAACCATTTCACAAATGCCGTTGAGAAAACTCCCCCTCTGCGTACAATCGGAAAACTTAAAAAATAAAAACATATTGTTACAAACAACCCCCGTTATTCCAAAAGAATTCTTGAATCTTAAATTCTGTGTCACCTCGACTGAAAATAGCTTCGACTGGCGTTCTATTAGGCCAGTAAAGTAAGTTTTTGTTCGAAGGGGGACTTTCTGAGTGGCATAACCTTCGAAACGAAGGGGTGTTTTGCGTTCGATTCGATCGATTTGCAGACGAACGGTATCAAATGGAACGTGAAACTGAACACTGACGTCATGAGACTTTCCCGACAGATGGTGTCACTGAGAATGGATGCAAGTTTTGCAAACGACTTTCACGCCTTTTTGACCGCCTCTCATAACCCCCCAAAAAATAATCACGCTGAATTACTTCACACTTGAAATTGATGAGGGAAGCATTTTTATTACCGATGTAAATGATTACACAGAAAAAATGTTTATTTCGTTACGTATATGGTATTTTGAATTAAATTTCAATGATTTAATGTTGAATGTTTTTGCACAAAACTCAGTTTTTTGAAGTGAGATAGAACACTTGCGTCACGAGACTTTCCAGGGTGTCACTGAGAATGGATGCAAGTTTTGCAAACGACTTTCACGCCTTTTTGACCGCCTCTCATAACTCCCCAAAAATAATCACGCTGAATCACTTCACACTTGAAACTGATGAGGGAAGCATTTTTATTGCCAATGTAATGTTTACACAGAAAAATTGTTTAATACGGTACGAATGTGGTATTTTAAATTAAATTTCAATGATTTAATGTTTTTTTTTTTTTTTACACAAAATTCAGTTTTTGAATTTTGTGAAAAAGAACACTGGCGTCAGGAGACTTTCGAGGTTGTCACTGAGAATAGATGCAAATTTTGCAAACGACTTTCATGCGTTTCTGACTGCCTTTTACTGAAGGTCATACCCCCCAAAAATAATTACGAAGAATTATTTCAAACTTTAAATTAAAGTGGGGAATATTTTTATTCCTCAAGTTCATGATTGTAGATGAGCTGTTTAATACCGCATCTATATGATACTCTAAAGTAAATTTCAATGAGTTAATATGAATGAATTTTCGTGAAATTCTACTTTTTGAAGTAAAAGAAAGAAATTGACGTCAGGAGATTTTCCCGACAGATAGTGGTATTATGACCTTCAAGCTTTTTTTTACCGACTCTCACGAAGAATTTACCTGCCCCCCCTAATCGTCCAAAAATATTAAAAAAAAAAAAAAAAAAACATGCTGAAATACTTCACATTTTAAATTGAAAGAGGGAAGCACAATTTTTGGAACTCATGTGAATTATTAATAAAGAAAAGTGTTCAATCAAAAACTCTTTCATTGCTAATCATTCTAAATAATTGAAAGTTAAGTTTTATTTTATTAAAATTATAAGTTATATTTAATTATTTATCTACAGATGCTTAATGTACCTGCTGAAGGAAATGAATCTTACCCATTTTGATTCCATTCTGACTATGGGTATGGCGAGAAAAAATAGTGTTTTAATGGAGGAAAATAAACTAAAGAAAAAGAGGAATTATAATGGTATTTTAATTAATAACTAGTGAAATGCAACTTTTTTATAATTTTAATATTTCATCTTGCCGTCTTATTAATTTTGAGTAAGAAAATGTTTTGAGTTTTTATAAACGTATTTTGTAATACCAATTGTGGGCATCTACTGTAATTTTCATTAAATTTATTTAGAAAATGAAAATATATATTATTTAAAAAATATACTAACATAAAAATCATAAACAATAAATAAATATACTGAAATACTTTTTTTGGCAGCAGTTAAAACTTTAGTGAAGTAGCGTACCTCTTCTGTAATTCATTTCAAAAAATCATTTCTTTTTAGTAATTCTTGAAATTCCGAGAACACTTTATATATATATATATATATATATATATAAACATGTGGGAGGGGTTTTGGGACCCTCCCACATGTTATATAGAAAGAGCCTTTTCGAACCAAAGTGTGGTCTTCCCCCTGATGAAATGCTGCACTTTTGTTCGCTTTTGTCTTTTGTATTTTGGTTTTCATCTTTTCATTTTATTTGCCTGTTTCAATATTAATGTGCTGTTTTGTTTCTAGCGGCTTTGCGCTGACAGTTCAGTACAGGCTTTGATGTTCATGTATTTTTAAGTCTTTTGGGATTTTAATTATATATATATATATATATATATATATATATATATTTTTTTTTTTGAAAAAAAAAATGTTTAAACAACCTCAAGGTATCACTTTTAATCTTTCAAATTTGTCTGGTTTTTTTTTTTCTTTTGCTTACCCGAAGAAAGAAACTGAAACATTTCTGCACATTTTTTTCTGGACATATGGTACTTTCTAACTGCACAATTTCTTTGAATGTAGTATTTAGGTTTAAAATAATCTTTGAAACAAAAATTTTTCGATTTACGACGTACCCACAAGCCTCAATCACAGATACACCCGTTCAAATACGTAGTATCAATTGAATTGATATTCATTCCACTCGAATTATGGGAGAGTAAAAACTAAGAGTTAAGAAGTGAAAGTTGAAGTAATATAGCATTATATTTTTTATGCAATATAACATTGCAAATAACGATGTAGTGCTAAATACATTAAAAAAACAGCATATAAAGGGAAAATAAGTTTAAAACATGTTTAAAATATGAAAGCCTGTAGAAAAAAAAATATTGCAAATCTAAAGATAAATAACGTAAATATCATTTACAGAATATGAAACTAAGCTATAATTTTCCTGCATTAGCTATTTTGAAATAGAACAAATTACGACATTTCCCGACACAGTTAAAGTTCCAGTGACAAATTGATCTCGTTAAACCCAAAAATAATACCGATAGAATTATTCAATTTCAAGCGAGCAAAATTTCTGGGATTAAACTTTTCTCAGCCCTAATAATGGCGGGCATTATTGAAAGTTATTTGAAGCGCCGTCTTTTGACCCCAAATCTTTCTCGTCATGTGATTTCATACGGACTCCGGGGATTAACAGGAGAAATGGCTGGCGGCGGATTAACTGCAACCGTAATCGCCTGGTTGTCGGTGACACGCACCGGCGATATTGTTATTCTCCCTGTCCTTGATAAGTCGACATTTGACATTTTGACGAAGCGTGAATTAGAGATCCCGTGAGAAAATGTGGATCAACAGAATTTTAAATGAAAGAAAAAAAATAAAATAAAGGAAACACTTTTCTATTATTATTATTTTATTTTTTTTTGACTTGCAATTGAAGGGCTTGGAGGATGAAGGGGCTAAGGCAGGAATTCAAGTGAAACAGGCGATCGCATATTGCAATCGCTACTGGAAATGAATTACATTAGAACGTTTCTTGATAAAAACATCGTGACGTCAGCGTGACGTTTGCTTGTAAAAAACGAGCTAGATAAAACGTCACAGCCTACTTGACGAATAAGAGGAGATCGCTGACTGCTTGTGAGCTCTTATTCGCCCCACCCGTAGTGACGTCAGTGCGATTAGCATTTATAGCGATTGCACCTTATCCAAATTTGGGAATTTGCGATTGCAATGGTGAGTTGCGATCGTCCGTGTTTCACTTGAATTTCTGCCTAAGTTACATTTTAAAAAATGAACACTCTGGACAATGGTAATCAATGGATACAGGTAAGCAAATAAAACTCGGTACATTAAACAGTAAATGTCAATAGACCAATTTCATACGCACGCTAATGACAAAACCAGAAAACAGAAAAGCTGCCACAACTGCAACAATAAAACTTTGAACTTTAATTACTCGAAATTTCTGTTTTATCACATAATCCCTTCTTCTCCCAAGCCCTTCAATTTAGAATGAGTCAGGAGTTATAGATAATGTATTTACAAGTGTTTCTTTACACTCACATTTTTTCATTTATACAAGCAATATATCTACAAAGAAATGATTTAATGATTTTAAGTAATGATTAAAAATCATTAATGTCTTCGTTCAGAAGAATTATTATGTATGCTTTGATTATTTTAATCATCTGATTACCTATGAGTGACATTACCAGAAAAGCTATGACTATGTGAATTAATGAACAAATGAGTGAATTAATTAGTAAAAGAATGTGAATAAATAAGTAAAGAAAGAAATACATACGTGATTTAGTAAATAAAGGCAAACTTAAACGAAATGAACTATTTCACTTTGCCTCATCCACTTTGTCCCTTTTGTTCTTGACAAATTACATTGAGCATTTAAAATCCAAACATGACTAATATAAACTAAATAAGGACTCTGTTGGAGATCTGTAGATCTCAATTAATACCCAAAATGTCAATTAAAAATTTTTTTATCATTTTAAAACTACAAGAAATATTTTTGAAGAACCACAAGTTTTATAATAAAGGTATACAATTTTTAAAATGACTTGCATCATTTTTTCTCCTTGATTTTCAGAGGTATATTGCTGGATAGGTAGAGCGGCAAACATTTAAAATATTTTACTATTTCACTTTCCCCTACATTCCTCTACTTTTCCAGCGTAGGTCCCAAATTGTGTAGTTTTAATTATAACTGGCTTGATAAAGTTTTTGATCTTTACTCGGATTTCAAGTGCAAGTAGGTCAGAATCATACAAAAATCAACTGCAAAATCTCTTCCCTTTTAGTTTTCTACTGAAATGAAAAATCTACTGTTTTCTACTGAAATGATCTCTTGAAAAATTACAAATATTCTTTAAATTTCGGATTTATAAAACACTTCGAACAAGTACACACTCAGCATCAATAAAGAGCCACAAAAAATGTTACGAATATTTGTGCTTGGAGAGTCTGATGTAAGCACGCTTCTCTCTTGACTTCACAAAGCAAAAATTTGACAACGCCAACTCAAGAACTATTCTCTAAATAAAAGAACACCAAGCAAAATCTTATTTAGCCTTGTTTTCATCTTTTTTTTTCTTCCCAAGTCCTATTCGAAGTCAAAAAAAAAAAAAAAAAAAAAAGGGGGGGGGGAGGATTGCACACTTTTTCCGTTTCCAATTTTGCAATGGAAGATTTCGAGACTTTCAAAACAAATAAACAAGTAAAAAACACGCAGAAGCAAAAAAATTGAAACTGAAAATAAAAAGTTAAGATTTTTTTTTTTTGGAAAAAAGAGGAGGGGGGGTCGGATTTAGTCCGGATTCCCCGGACTGCAACATTCCATAGGGAGTTGAGTCCTGCTTGGGCGAATCGATTAGCATAGTAGGAGTATTGCAACAGGGCAATTATCAATAGAAGGTCACGCCATTTTTTTCCTTACAACAAAATCAATTATTTGTCAACAAGCAATTTTTGCTAGACTGAATTCATTCCAACCGTTTGTGAACTAGACCTTTTTTCGCTGTCAACATTTTGACTAAAGTTCAAGAAAAGAATTTTAATCTTGTGGAGAAGAAAACTTCATACTTCTTCAGAAACTTTAATTGTTTGCAATAAATTTTACAAACTTCACTTTTTGTTGAAAGTTAAGTCTATCACGTGGGAAGTAAAATATATTAAAGAAGGAATATATAAGTGGGAAGTAAAGTATACGATTAAAGAATCAAGTACCGTTTGTCACAGAGTAAAAAAAAAGTAATAACAATAAAATAAAACATAAAATATTCCCGGATAGTTTGATATGAAGAAGTAATACGAGACAGAAAAGTACATTGATATCGTGATTTCTCCATAATGAATGTGAAAAGAAGAAAATTTAAGGCATTACAATACTCGTGTCCCCATATTTATGCATACCAAATGATATTATTAAAGTTATTAAGTAAAGTTATTAAATTTGAAAAAAATCCAAAGAGCTGAAAATTAAAATTTTTGTCTCAAAATGGCCATTTTTTTCAATTTTGAACAGATAGAGTAATAGACATAAGCCTTTAAGAATACAAATTGATAAAACTTAACACTTAAATGTGAGTATTTTCCAACAAAGATTACGATAAACAATGAATTATCAATTTAAGGCTCACCTATTTTATTTCAGCATGAAATAAGTTAAACATAATGCAACACCGGGCAGCGCAGGGTAATAAGCTAGTTATTCATAATTGAAGGGCTTGGAAGAGGAAGGAGTCATGTGACTAAACAGAAATTGCGAGTAATTAAAGTTCAAAGTTTTATTGTTACAGTTGTCGCAGCTTTTTTTTTCTGGTTTTGTAGTTGAGTGAACTTATGGAGTTGACTGAATAACGTCTAACTTTTGATGGAACAACTTTTATCTGCTTATCTGTATCTATTGCTAACTATTGTCTAGAGTGTATTTTCAAAAAAAGGTAATAAAGCCCCTTCATCCTCCAAGCCCATCATTTATACCACAAGACAGCTTGTTCTGATAATAGATACGTTATTAGGCGTTAATAATTCCTGGATGTATAAGCAAATACTGTGTAAATTTTTTTTCTGATACATAGGAGTAAAAAAAAAAATTCTTCAATGTGGTGCAGCTAATTTCAAATTATATTAGATATCATCTGCGACAAAGTGAAAAGTCATAAGATTTAATATTATTAGGGTGTAACAGAGAGCAATAGTTGTTCAGAGCAAGAACTTGCTCTAATTGTTCAAATTATCATCCCAAGTACTTTATTTTATGCTACATCTGTATGCATGCACAAAGTTTATTTTTTCCATCTTCCTAAAAGAATTTCAGTGTTTTTATTATGTTCTAACAATTTCTTTCAACATCGGGCGCTCCCAAATTCCCATTCAATTGCTAGTTTGCATCTGGCATTACTTTGAAATGCTGTTACCATGGTTCCGCACCTTAGAAACCCGACACAATTGCGCCATTTTCAAACGGAAGGACTTTTCAAAGCACCTCGTTTGGGACTCTCAAAATGTACGCTCTGTCAGGTAAATCACTTAAAAGAACCGTTTTTCCGTTTGGCCAAGACTATTCTTCCCATCTTTACGGCAGTTGATGTGATATTTCTAAATGTTCGCACGTTCCAGCGGGTACTTTTAGAAATTTTCCAGAAATATTTATATTCAATTTCCGTCGCCATGATTAATTTTAATGTAGTTTCCAGCTTCCGTTTTCAAAGAGTAATTTTTAGAATTGCCAATTTAGGTTTCATAAATAAATTTCGCTGTTTAACGACGTAATCTTGTAAAATAGCAGACCAGTTGTGCATTTGTCTTGTACATAAAGCATTAACATTTATAAAAATAAAATAGATATTTTTTTAAGTGTTAAATAATTTCTTTCATCACAATTTCTTGAAATTTTTACTTATCAGATTTTTATGCCGCAAAATTATATTTTGCAATAAACGACCATGTTTGTTGTTTTTTTTTTTTTGGATACGGTTTCTTTTTTCTAATTTTATTTGATTTATTTTGATTAAGATATTAGACTAGACCCTGACAGTTATTTTTGTAAATGCTTTACACATATTTTATCCCTTCTGTTAAGAAATATCAAAAATATTTTAAAGTCACATTTTTTGCCGAATCATTTAAGGAGCGTCGTAAAAATTCTATACATGCATACACTAATTCGAAGCTTCGGTAAATTGGTATCTTGACAATGGTGCTATTGAATATCTCAGTTTGATTGGTTAGATTTCAAAGTCGCATTAGCAATGTACTAATATACTATAAAACTGTCTTGAAGAATGTTGAAGGTTCAACATTTTCTTTTTTCCTTTAAGTCCCATTAAAAATATTTGAAACCTGAAAAAAAAAAAAAAAATACTGCCTACTAATTTCTAGTCAACTACCACACAAATTTCAAATACACCACTAAAAAAAACCAAGCCGAAAAGCAGATGTAGAACACTACTCCACACTCCCCATCAAACTGCTGAAACCTCACCGAATAACCAACCAAATAACTAACATCCACGAGCATGATCATTACATTTCATTAGGCAGTTCGTCCCAGCATAATGACAAAGACCGAACAAAACACGGTAGTTTGGAGATATCCAGCATTCCGAGTGGACCACTATTAGAGCCGGGCCATTAGTGTCTGTGTTCTACAAGATGGGCCACTTCTGGATTTGTGGCGTGCGGGCCCGTCCCATGCGGAGGGACCCTAATGGCCCCCGCGTGTGCACCCTTGGACATATATGTCTCTGTGCACCCTGAGAGGCAATGACCGATTTGGTTCGGATGCCCAATCTTAAGTCCTTCTTAGTTCGTGAGGTCCGGTTTTGTACTTTCTTTTTTTTTTTTCATCTTTTGACTTACGTTGCTCTTTCTGGTTTGCTCTGCATTTGTAATGCTCATCTTTCACTTGCTCCGTTCCGTTTTTTTTCTTGTCTTCTTTTCTTCGCACTCCCCCCCCCCTTTACTTTCGAATACATTCGAGCCCGTTTATTAGAATATATCGGTTGAAAGAATATCATGCTTTTAACGTAATGAATTTTAACCCATTAATGCCAGACATCTTTTCCCAAAGATATTTTGTATACTGGTAACACGGCTACAGTACACACTTTACAATGATTATGTGCTGCAATCTGTTAGTAATGAATTGAAACAATACTAAAGTAATAAGTGAACACTATTATTTGGTTGAAATGTTCAGTTTTGGTCAATTCAGACACGTTTTGGACCGTCCCTAAAAAGGGACGCTAGGCATTATTGAGTTAAATGTACTAAAAAGTTGAAGTTTGTCATTTTAGCCGCAGATGATAGGATATTTCGCTTACTTGAACATTTTTTTGAGGGGATTCAGTTATTATATCAAGCGGACCAAATTGAAGGGCTTGGAGGATGAAGGGGCTAAACTACATTTTAAAAAATGAGCACTTTGTACAACTGTAAGCAATGGATACAGATAAGCAAATAAAACTTGGTACATCAAGCAATAGATGTCAATAGACAAATTTCATACGCACACTAACGACAAAAGCAGAAAACAAAAAAGCTGCCACAACTGCAACAATAAAACTTTACACTCTAATTACTCGCAATTTCCGATTTGTCACATAACTCCTTCACCTCCCAAGCCCTTCATTTGTATAATCTCTTGTGTCTTACTGTATTTAGCTTTCTCTACTCTGTGTTAATTGTGTTATTATTGTTGTTGTTATTTAATGAGAGCAAGAAATATTAGCTTATGGGAAGAAGAGTCCTTTTTTCGAAAAGCTTACTTATCGCCTTGGAGTACTTGCATAGAATAAGAATTGGCTTATATTGGGGTATATAGAGGAAAATCTAGCTTAATTTGGCTTGAGGTTGCGCCCTGTTGGTTGCTTTTTTAAAATGTCCTGTTATCATCTCAAAATGCCGTATTGACCTTTAGAAGCGCCATGTTGTCATTTAAATAAACTAAAATGTTGCTTTTTTAAATCGTCATACTTCCCATTGAAGAGTCATCTTCCTTTGAAGCTCTTTGTAGCACATTTGAGAAGTCATACGCTGTTTTTAAAACTGTCGACACATATACCTGCCTCATTCACACGATGTACTCCTTTCCTCTTCAGCGATATCCACTGTCTAAAATTTTTTCCCCAATTTTAACTCTTCAATGAACACAAATAGTTTTATGAAGGGTCTGCTATTTTATTTGGAATAGCTTTTGAATTTTTTACATTTTAAAAAGGGTATATTAGATCTGGCTTGAAATTCCATCATATTACAGTGAACTCTCACTTATGCGTCGGCCCAAGGGACCAACAGAAAAAAGGCGCATAAGTGAGAGAGACGCATAAGTGAACAAGTCTATTTAAAGGACTAAAACGCAACATAGGTTCTAATGAGAGAATGAATAAGAATGCTTCTATGGAAAAAGGACATATTACTACGATTTGGCAATAACTGTAACTTAACTACAATGATAAAGGGAAAACAAAAATTGCAGCACACCTAATTACAAACTGTTCCCTTTAAAACGATCCATAATAGGTAATTGTCCCTCTCCGAACTCTAGTTCATGCGGAAAAAATGCCTTTCGCGAGCAATAAAGGCGAAAGATTTAAGAGGAAAGGGAAGAAAAATCTTATTTTTTAAAGAAAATAAATTAAAATTTTCACATTTTTCGCGAAATTCGGAGCATAAGTGAAATATTTATCTTTAGAGCGACGCATAAACGAATGATACTTCCTTATTTTGCTATGGAATGTGCTGGGACCATTCAAAATCGTCGTATAAGTGGAAAAGGCGCATAAATGAGGCGGCGTATAAGTGAGAGTTCACTATATTACATTTTATTAAAAATCGTTATCGCACTCACCGCATACATGCATACATACATACACATGTCAACAAAAGTTGCTGAAGTGTACTCGAACATAAGAAAGTCAAATCAAGAGAAGTAGAATTGATTAACATTATTAAATCACGCAAATAGAATGAAAAATCATAACCTACAGAGCAAAAATAAGGTGCTATTTCTCACCATGACTAAAAATTTTAAGTTTTCCTTTTGATTTAAAGGGCAAATAGTTTTTCTTTCTTTTTTGTTCCCCCATTTCTTTTTTTTTTTTTCAGTTTAACTTATTGTTTGAACCATTGTAGATAAATTTACTAAAACAAAATATTGATTTCTTATGTGTCATAAAATTTATTTTTTCTCTGAATCACATCGTATTTTCATCCAAAACTGATCCTAAATTCATCGGCACGGGACTGCACTGCTCGTAAATTGCTCCAAATCTCGTCGTATTTCGAACAAAACTCATCGGATTTTGCTGCTCGAATTCTATTTGACCGATGAGACATATTGGAGCAATTCCCGATGAGAACTCATCGGAATCCCATCATCGGCCTCTTGAGAATTTCATCGGACTTCGATGAATGGCCGATCATCGGCCGATGAGATTATGCTGCTAGGGTACGCTGTCATTTAAAAGCCACTTTAAAAATTAAAAAATAGAAGCAGTTAAAAATTCATATTTCGTGGATTCAGTTTTCAAAAGATTAGCAATTTAGTTCGTCACTCAAATGTTGGATTTCATACCTCAACTTTACACATTTGAATATTCTATCAAAACTATCAAAGACAAAAATGCTCGAAGAGTTTCATTGTAAACATTTGCTACGTATATGTTTCGAGTACCGTAAACATTTCCTTAAATAATACACACAACACTTGGCTGCATGCTTTAACTTCAAATAACTCTGTTATTTTAGTCATTCCCAGAAACACCAGGCAAACACATGTGATATCAAGGAAAGTTTTATGGCGCAATTTCCAACTAAACCCTCCTATATTCTAGTTTACAATCCACGCTGATGACGCTACATCCAGGTTTATTTCTCCAACTTTTATAATCCTCATACCTGTTTATACACGGGACCCCCCAGAACGGAACCTCTTTAAACACGCTCCACGTAAAATGATTTATTGACTAAAGCAGTACACCCACAAATATTTGCACAAGGTGGAATCAAAGTCGGCGCTGAAAGTTGAAGTTGGAGTTAGTGCTCTCCTATTCCGCAGGTGTGGTGAAGTTTCCCGCGTTCGACGAACATTTTTCTGTGCCGTTCAAAAGTCCCGCTCAGCTGACGACCCCGAGGCGAATGGGTAACCCCGCAGTTTCTCCCCGAAATGCCAATAAACTGTCAAATACGAACGGATCTATGAATCAATATTTATACAAGGATTTTCAAAAAGAGGGCAGATATTTGAATTTTATCTGTCACGTTGAAAAGTTTCGTCGACATTTTAGTTTCCTTGTAAACGGCTCATGGAAGTTAAGAAAAAAAAAAATCTACAGTTTGGCGAAGAAAACGCTGTGTTATTGCCAAGCAAATTGTAGAACATCAAACGGGCTGTGCACGATTTTTGAAATAGATGTTTAGCATTACCGAGGTAGAGTTTGAAACATTTTCTAAATAAAATGTTATATTTATAAATCAAAATACAGATACAGAATAGGTACACATGTGATCAAAGACTACTCGGTTTTGACGTTATTTCTCTTTTGCCAAAATTCGGAGCTGAAAAACAATGATTTTCTATGAAAGATTTTCAAATGCAAATATTTTGCATACCTACGTACTAAAATTAACAAGAAGTTCCGACAAGAACTAATACAGCCTACTTAGCCGTTTAACAAAATCATCGTTCTAGCACTTGATCAATATTCTCTTAATCGCTTAAGACTGCAAATGTATATCAAATATGTATTTTTAGCATTTAATTCTGTTTTCTCTAAAAACGAAATATACTTCTCTCTCTCTCTCGCTCTCAAAAGAAAAAAATGTTCGAATGAAAGTCTTTACTCAAAATTTTAAAATTAAATTAAAAAATTTTCAGATCAAAAGGTAAAATAAGGAAATGGTTTTTTTCTCACCGAGGTCTTTCAAAAAAAGAAAAATGTTCAAATTGACCGTTCCGTCAAAAGTTATTATCAGGGGATATGGCAACAAACCGACAGATTGACAGACCGACAAACACACATTTTTCCAATCACAAAACTGACAGAAAAAGACTATTGCAATCTAAGAAATTTTATTACAACTACGTTTATGTTTATTTTATAACTAGGCAGTTTAAATTTGTTTAAACCAATTTTATGCTATTTGGCTGCAAAATTGCAACGATCATGTTTTATACAGAATGAAGAAGATCGGCTGTTTTGGAAAGTTCCAGAGCATAAGTCTGCGACTGAGTGCATTGGTCATAACAACGCATCAAGTGTATCAGCTACGCAGGCTCCGTATAGCCCCTGGGACATTGGTTTCGCATAACAAGCTGTGAAGACTTCGATCATGTCACCTTTAAAACGAGAAAAAAAATTACGTATTCGGTCAGACCTTCAGGAGTTACGATGCGACAAACACACACAGATACACCAGTTAACTTTATAGGTAATTTGATTTATTTGCCAGTTAGTAAATAAAAGACAGTTTTAAATAGCAAGAAAAACTTTCGATTTGATTAGATTTTTTGTAATACAATCTATTTAATCTCAAAAATCTATTATCTGATTTTTGTTTTAAAAAAGCTGCTGAGAGATTCAATATATTCTCAAATAAATTGCACGTTTATACTCAAAGATACACTTTTCTTTGCTAGGTAAAGCGCATGGTTTACCTATGAACAAAACTTGTATTTATCAAAAGCAATATTCAACATGTGGAAAACCCATTATTGCAAACAGCCAAAAACGCTCTTCCAGGAAATTCATTTTTCTTGAAACCATCAAACGCCACAAACTTTCATCACACAGATCCGATTTAACAGGTTTAGTTTTTTCTTGCGAATTTCCATCGCAAAACACACTCCTGGGAATAGATAATATATTTTATTCCTAGGGAATCTTCCCTCCTCTTCTCTCCCATTCAACGACGAATACAGGTTATGGCATCAGGGTGTGGATTGATGGCCAACTTTCCAATGATTCTCCAAGGAGTTATTTCGTTTTTGGCATTCTAAGCCCACAGGAGTTGGAAGCCCGCGAAAAAGTCTGAGCCCTTGAAGTTGATTTTTTTTCCTCCAACTGGTAAACTTGAGTTCACTTTAAATCTTTCAAGACCTAGCTTCTTTTCCAAGAAGTTGTAACTTAAATGACTTCTCGCTTCTTTCGAAAGCAATAAAACTTTCCAACTCGTGATCTACATGGATAACATTCATTGCAAAAAAAATCATCATGGATATTTAAATACATTATACATTATGGGTCGTCAGGGAATCTTTTATATGAAATTACTTGTTCCGAACGTATTTAGTCTTTAAGAAGTTCAACTGTGCGCCTTAGTTTTAGGAACTAATATCCCAAGTAGCATACTTCGTTTTTTAAAGGTTGTAAAATGGTTATTAACGTTATAACAACCGCTTAAAAACGTTTATAAAACGTTTAAAGGTTATTTGTGCTACCTGGGTATTGGACTATATCTGAACATTCGCTAATGTGAATCATTCAATATTCTGATTACATTTTGATGTGCAATACATCGCCAATTCGGTTATTTCTATCTATGGAATGCAGTTTCGTGCTTATTATGCACTCATCAGCATGGAATACGAAAGTAACCGAGTTGGAGGCAAAAATCCTCTTAAAGAGCAAAGAGAGCCAATAAAACTGGTTGCTAATGTGAAATTAGAATACCAGCAATCGAACGCATTTGGTACGGTACAACTCGAACATTTTAAGGCAGAACTCGGGTATAAAGCAGTAAGTAACCGCCCCTAAGCAAGGCTAAGGCAGGAACATGCAATACACCGCCAACTCTGGTTATTTCGATCCATGGATTGCAGTTTCGTGCTTATTATGCGGTCGCTCGCATGGAATAGGAAAGTAACCGAGTTGGAGACAAAATTCCTCTTACTCCAGCAGCCTCCGACTGCCTCCTACTCGGTTACTTTCGTATTTCATGCTGATGAGTGCATAATAAGAACGAAACTGCAGTCTGTGGATCGAAATAACCGAGTTGGCGGTGCATTATATCTCCCTGCCTTAGCCCTTGCTTAGGGGCGGTTACTTACTGCTTTATACACATTTTGATGGTCCCGACTAATATATATATATACAGTCAACGCTCGATTTAACGACCGTCTCCGTCCACATAAAACGTCTTATAACGAGTCGCTATAAGATATAATATAGTATATATACAGTTGGGTTTCTCACCGTCGATATATAGATGATTATAACGGCGCGTTGTAACACGTCGACGTATATGCATTATCAACAGCCGTTCACAATAATGAAACCCCCATTCCCTCTGATCAGTTTTGTTCAATCTCACGTTTTAGAAAATGAAGCCCAGAAAATCCCAAAACCACTTACTGAGCAATTTGTCACAAAAAAAGTTGGCATATGGGTGGGTATAATGTTAACTGGATCATAAGGTTTGAACTATTATTGGATTGTTCGCCCCGCATCGAAAATTCATTGTGGCCCTTGAGTGAAAAAGTCCCTTCACATTAACAATTGCTTTAGATGATTGATGCAAACCTGTAACTAAGGTTTGAGGAGGCAAATAGTATTTGAGATTGTGAACTTTAAAGAGAAAAAAAAATCGTACTTTTACATTAATGGAGCGTGCACCCTCCAGCCGCCCCCCCCCTCCAAAAAATGACGAAGAAGCTTAAGAGAATTGAAAGGAAAAAATTTACTTCTTATATACAACATCAACTAAAGCTATGCCTGCTCTAGCACTTTATAATAATTGTTCAGCTCAAGTATTTCATTCAAAACCCAAAAGAAAAAGAGAACTGTCAAGAAAATTGTACTAATAAATATATAAGATGTATGGGTCATTCCATTTTAAAATCAACAATTTTCAAAAAAGTTGTTGCATCACCATTTTTTGATTTTGATAAAAATTTGCATGTGTATTCCTTTTACTTCCCAGAGCTCAAAATTAGTGTTCATTTTATTTTTAAAAAATTTACCCTTTGATATATAGGCCCTTTTTGTTGTTGCAACAGCGAAAATCGGGCGTTTTGATGCTTTGTCTTATGAACTATAACTTTTTTTCTATCAAAGATTTTGAGCTCAACTATAGCTCATTGGAAAGCTAAGAAAAAGATCTTTTTATATATGCTATCAATAAATTGCAGATTTAAAAAAAATACTTATTTTTTCAAGGTCAAAGTTCACGACGAAAATGACATTTTTTACTACTTTCGAACATTAAAAAACCCATGAAGGGCTCAAAGTAACAAGCCGATTTTTTCCTCATATATTCATAGTCATGGTTACTTACTGTATAAAAAAAATTGGCTTGTTATTCCACCCCCTTTATGAGATATGCCCCCCCAAAGTTGTAAATTTTTTAAAAAATCCAATTTTTAACGCTAAAAAAATGCATGTGGGGGGCAAGATAAAAAAAATTTCATATGTAGTATTTTAAGTACTTTTTACCAGCTTTCTAATAAAACAAAAGTTGCTTTGTTATTCAAAGGCGTTTGGCAGATATAAGGGACTGAACTTTCAAAAAATTGCACAAAAACAACACGATTATTTTCATTAAAAAAAATTTTTTTTTTCATTTAAATGTAATTATATACCTTATTCTTTGCCTTAAATGCTAAAAAAAGACTAAGAAGAGCAATGAAGAAACATATTTAAAGTTTAATAAGATAATTTAATATTTTTAACACCTGGGAATATAGAATACCACTAAACTTGTCTGATTTTTAAACATCTGATTGCTACCTACAACAGGACTGAGCATTTCTCAACTTGTCCAGGTTTGTTCATACCATGTGGTCATCCTTGTTCTGACTTGCTCTCACATGTGTATCTTAGTTGTCTTTCAAATTCTGAAAGAAGTAGGTTGTTGAGCTAGTGTTTCTCTTGTAAAATCTTGTGAAGCTGATGTGATTTCTTTTCATTTCAAGTTCATTCATATTCACAGAATGTTTTGTTAAAGGTAAAAGAAGAAATTCTTTAGAATCCTTAAATATAAATTTAAATTTGTCTTTCTGCATGTTAACTGTGAATAAGTTATGGATAACCCTAAATGCTCCATAGGAGTTTTTGAGAATGATGATTGTAATATTTTAAGTTACAGTAGTCTACTGTAAATAGTATTTCTGAGTACAGTGATGATGATAAAACTTTACTGCACCTGAGAACTAGGTGTAAAACTATTGAAACTGTTTGTACCTACCAGCAAGAAGTTCCATAAAAGTGGCAAAACTTGGCAAGAAATTTTTTTGCATGGTAGGTACAAACAGTTTCAATAGTTTTACACCCAGTACTCAGGTGCAGTAAAGTTTTATCATCATCACTGAACTCAGAAATACTATTTACAGTAGATTGCCTACTGTAACTTAAAATATTACAATCATCATTCTCAAAAACTCTTATGGAGCATTTAGGGTTATCCATAACTTATTCACAGTTTACATGTAGAAAGACAAATTTAAATTTATATTTAAGGATTCTAAAGAATTTCTTCTTTTAACTTTAACAAAACATTCTGTGAATATGAATGAACTTGAAATGAAAAGAAATCACATCAGCTTCACAAGATTTTACAGCAGAAACACTAGCTCAACAACCTACTTCTTTCAGAATTTGAAAGACAACTGAGATACACATGTGAGAGCAAGTCAGAACAAGGATGACCACATGGTATGAACAAACCTGGACAAGTTGAGAAATGCTCAGTCCTGTTGTAGGTAGCAATCAGATGTTTAAAAATCAGACAAGTTTAGTGGTATTCTATATTCCCAGGTGTTAAAAATATTAAATTATCTTATTAAACTTTAAATATGTTTCTTCATTGCTCTTCTTAGTCTTTTTTTAGCATTTAAGGCAAAGAATAAGGTATATAATTACATTTAAATAATAAAAAAAAATTTAATGAAAATAATCGTGTTGTTTTTGTGCATTTTTTTGAAAGTTCAGTCGCTTATATCTGCCAAACGCCTTTGAATAACAAAGCAACTTTTGTTTTATTAGAAAGCTGGTAAAAAGTACTTAAAATACCACATGTAAAAATGTTTTTATCTTGCCCCCCACATGCATTTTTTTAGCGTTGAAAATTGGATTTTTTAAAAAATTTACAACTTTGGGGGGGCATATCTCATAAAGGGGGTGGAATAACAAGCCAATTTTTTTTATACAGTAAGTAACCATGACTATGAATATATGAGGAAAAAATCGGCTTGTTACTTTGAACCCTTCATGGGTTTTTTAATGTTCGAAAGTAGTAAAAAATGTCATTTTCGTCGTGAACTTTGACCTTGAAAAAATAAGTATTTTTTTTAAATCTGCAATTTATTGATACCATATATAAAAAGATCTTTTTCTTAGCTTTCCAATGAGCTATAGTTGAGCTCAAAATCTTTGATAGAAAAAAAGTTATAGTTCATAAGGCAAAGCATCAAAACGCCCGATTTTCGCTGTTGCCAACAACAAAAAGGGCCTATATATCAAAGGGTAAATTTTTAAAAAATAAAATGAACACTATTTTGAGCTCTGGGAAGTAAAAGGAATACACATGCAAATTTTCATCAAAATCAAAAATGGTGATGCGCACCCCATTTGTTGATTTAAAATGGAATGACCCGTATATAACCTATAAGATGTCTAACATTTAACTATAAAATAATCTTGACTATACTAATTAAAACACTAAGAAATTCAATCTTCATTAAGATTCCTAATCAGATGATTCTAAGTAGAAAAACGTTTTGACTTGTCCAACATTGAATTTTCAAAAATTCTCGAAATATGTGCAGGAAATTAATTTCGAAACTTTTAACCGTTCTTCCCATTTCAAAGAAAACTTCATTAAAAATCTCATTAAAATTGTCTTCGTTACTAAGAAATGAGATTTGAAACATCGAATGATGTAATTTCGTAATTATTCCCATGTATGGATCTATTTTTTATGTGATTGATTTGATTTCAAAATGACAATTTTTAAGAAACCAGAAAAAAGGTAAATAAGAAACTCTTATGTTCAATCCGTAATAATCTTGGAGCTAAAGAATTTAATCAAGAAAATCAATAATTTTAGCAGACAATAATTAATATCAGAAATAATAAGTATAAAATATAAGTAAATGAAGTCTTGAAACATATTTCACTAAGACACATGAAAAGCAAATATGTTCCTTCATATCAATTCCATGAGCTGCGCATCAAAAAGAAAAAGAAGAAGAAAGAAAAAAGAAATGAAAATGAAAATTATTTTTAGATCAGAAAATTTTTAGTAACTATTTTTAGTAACTAATCAAGGATAAAGATTTTTTTAGCATAATTACTGATTGCTCGACTCGGAAGATTCGATATAAGCACGAATATGAAAATTTGGAGCTGTAATATAATGTAGGGTAACAATACCTTTAATGGATGACATTTCAAAGTTTTGTTTATCTCTTATTTAGGCTTTTGATGTAGGGCTATTTCACAAAACTGCCGCCATCTTGTTTTGCACGTGTCACTCCTGTGTTTTCATTGAAAGTAATGATTGTAAACAATAATGAACAAAATTTTGTTGTTTGAGAAATCACAAACCATTGTGGGATTTTTTACCCATAAAACTTTGTTTATTATTTTTTAAACCTACTGTTTTTTAATTAAATTAAGGAACGTTTCGTGAAATGGCCTAGTAACATTTATTACATTTTATGAAAGATATTATAATTTCACTAAAGCATTGCCGTTTAAATGAAAAAATAACTTAAAAGAATATCTTACTATGTGTTTTTGACTGGTGCTATTTTTGCGTAAACTACGTGACAATGTCTTATTCCATTTGTTCCACAAAAAAAAAAAAAAAAAAAAAAAAAAAAAAAAAAAAAAAAGAAAAAAAAAAAAGAAATCGATAAGGACTTAGTATTTCGGATACAGATACGTGTGTCTTTTTTTTTTTTTTTTTAACAAGGGGACCTTAACATCTAACTGTCATTCCAGTCCAGTAAATTATGCTATTGAGTTAGTGTTTACCAATTCACACGATACATATTACAATATTTGCTACTCAGATATACGTGTTTGATGGCCTGCTTTAATGGTGCTAAAATGCCACACTGTTAACACTGTGTTTTTGCATATGGTACCTCTTTGGATCAAAGGGTTGTAGCACTAGCTGCACCCCTGAAGGGTGCCGTTTGAGTTCCTACAGCACTCTTAAAAGTGCCATATGGCTCCCTATGGCACATTCCGAGTCTCATAGGAAGTCATAAGGTATCGTTTGGAGCCGAATGGCACAAATGGCATTCTTCAGTGGTTGCCGTTGGTGCTTCAACATTTCACCCTAAAAAGGTGCCATTTGCAGCAGGGAGTTTTAACAGTGCCCCTCTACCTTGGTTCCTCCGAGGAGAGTTGCAATTCGTCGAAAATTAGAAATTTGATAAACCCAAGGAAAGACTCGTTTCAAAGATTTTACTTAGCTACATAAATCTGCTATAGTGGACTACCTTTTTAAAAAAGGTACTGTAACAGTTTAACTATATTTTTAAAATGAATTACAACAAGGTAAAAATACTTTGATTATAAGTTTTTTTCCCTACTCAAAAGAAATTAAAATAAATATAACAAACTATTTACTAACTAATACTCGCCGAAAATATACGAGGAAATATTCTGCACCGGTAATAAATCTTCAATTCTATTTTCAATTTGAATTCAGACATTGAAAGTGAAATCTTGGCTGACGAGACCGTCTCTAATGATATTAATTCACGCACCTGTAAGTTTCATTTGAAACGAATTTCCGACTTGTCTATAGAAGTCATTAAGGACATGCTGCGGTAATGAGAAATTTATGTGTATTTAAACTAACAAAATGGCACCGTAAGGTGCTTGGATATGAATGTAGTACGTGAGCGGAAACTAAGTAAAGCTAAATTATTTCCATATGGTTTATATATAATTAAAGAAACTCGTCTTTCCTTTGTAATAAATATTACCCCATGGATTACAAGAGATAAATTATTAAAAATATCTTTCAAGGGATATTTGGGGATTTTACTCTTATTTAGAAGGATTATTATGAGGGTGTTGTGTTTTTATAGGGGGAATATTTAGTTCCTTTTAAAATAGTGGAATTTCTGAGAACAGTTACCTTACAGTGTCCAATGTTTTTGGGTTTCTTGAGAATCGTTTAGATGCCGCTGGTGCCATTAAAACAGCTAGAAGTGGTTTTAATAATTGAAGGGCAAAGGGATAAAGGTGATATGTGGACATTTGAATTTCGCTGACTTGCACAAATTAAAATTAGTGTATGCTCAATTGTGTTTAACTCACATATACCGTTTGAAGGGGCAGGTAAATAAAGGCGATATGTGACAATATTTTTAATTTCTAAAAAAAAGTTTTTCAAAAAAAAAAAAAAAAATGTTACCTTAACACCTTCATCCATGGTAAAAAGTAATCAAAACTAAGATTGTCACATATCACCTTTATCCCGCTTGCCCCTTCAATTGAAGGGGCAAGTGGCTAAAGGTGATATATGTGACATTTTTTTTTAATTTGTAGAAAAAAGCTTTCAAAAAAATGTTTGTGTTATTTTTTTTTCAATGAATTTTTCCTAACGGGTAAAAACGGGGACATATTCTTAGTTACTAACTATTTTTTGTGACTAAGGGGACATGATACTGATGGACTTATCAACCTTCATCCATGGTAAAAAAGTGAGTTTCAAAAATTGTCCACACATCACCTTTTATCCGTTTGCCCCTTCAATTCTAATAGTATTCCCCAAAAAATTCTCTATTAATATTAGCCTATAAATAAGCAGTACTTAATGATTATTTTAGGGGCTAATATCAATAGGGGATAGTTTTTTTGAGGAACACTAATAGAACTATTAAAGCATGCTGTTTTTTGTTTTATGGATTGCTGCTGGAAAATGTATATAAAAACATTTGTAAAACATTTATTTTTACTAAAAAGCAGTGGGCGTAGCTAGGGGTTGGCAGGAGTGGCCTCTTGCCACGGGCGCAGCAGTCGGGGCGGCATTTTTAACCCATTAATGCCTAGCGTCCCTTTTTTAAGGACGGTCCAAAAAGTGTTTCAAATTGACCAAAAAATGAACATTTCAACCAATTAATAGTGTTTTAATTATTTACTTTGGTATTGTTTCAATTCCATTATTAACAGATAGATGAATCACATAACCAATGTAAAAGTGTGTTCTGTTTGCCGTGTAACCAGTATACAAAGTATCTTTTGGAAAAAAAAAGTCAGGCATTAATGGGTTAATCGATTAAAAAAAAAATTGCTCAAGTCCAAGCAGACTAAAAAAATGAAAATTTTGCTAGACACCCCGAGCAGCACAAAACTGCGCCTCCACGCTACAAGACAAACCATACAAAATGTGCAACTTTGCTTTGGTAGATTTCGGTTGGATACACTGATGTTTCGCTTAAATCTATCTGGCAGGATAGAATTTTAGTTTATATGGGGTTTTGGAGTCTGTATCATAGTCTGATCTGTAATCAGCAGGTCTTATCCACTTAAAAAGAGATAGAAAACAAATCTTTTTCTCCCCGCTTCTTTCCAGCCGTTTTTTTCCACGATATCACTTCAACTTATTAATTACGTACTAGACTTCAGAAAATAACGTTTCTACGATTTTAAAAATCGGCGAGCTTTTTGTCGGAAACATTTCGGATACAGATTTTTTGGAATGCAATTTTTATGACACAGAAAATGAATAATCTGTTGGTAGCAAATTTTTTCTGTGGCGAAAAACTAGCGAGAGAATAATATGTATTTTCTCAAAAACGGGAGAAGGGGGATTTCTAAAAAAAAACGACTATATTGCAAATTTCGCGATTTGAAAAAATTTGTAACAAAGATCTACATTAAATGAAGATTCCAAAAATGAGTAACACAAGCGTTACAAGAGTACAGTAGCACGCGATTTTTGAACATGTAACGTTTTTCAAACGCTGTGGTAGATGGCTCCAGTATAGAAGGTTAAAAGGTTCAAAAATAATTGATAAACAAATACTTTTTTTAGTGAAGTAGAGAAAAATTACAATTTTAACGAGGCACAAATAAGCAGGGGGCTGCTTATTTATGCCTCCTTTACGTTGTAATTTTCTGTATATCAATAGCACAAAGGTATTTGTAAACTTTACTTTTTTTAGTGAGTTTCGATTTCGTATTTTGGAATTTTTTTTTATTTTATATGTACTTTAATGAAGTGCTCTTCCTTTTTAAACTGCATATAGCGCTATTTTTGTTTCTTTATACTCATTACCGTTTTTAGTATTATTTTTGAGGGATTGGAGCTCGATTTTTTAATCACGTCAGTGCAATATGTTTTTGTGCCCTTTCTACTGTCAAAAATAAATAAATATATAGCTCTTGTTTCTCATGTATTAGTGAAACAAGAAAACGCTCAGTTGATATTGAGGGAAGATGCGTGTCTTAAAACTCTACTTAAGGGGGCGAGGCACTTTTTTTAAAACGGTACCCAAATATACGTGTTTAATCAGATTTTTTTTTTTAATCATTCTCAGTTCGAGCACCGTCGTTGTGGTACCCGCTAATACCTTCCCTGTTGTTGGCCCTTGTTTTTTATGCGCTGTATTTTAAAATTAAAAAAAAAAAATCAAGAAAAATATATCTAGTATTTATTTAAAGCCAGGGAGGGATCTATTGCCTCTCCTAATTCCCCTCATTGATAATATCAGTATTAAATAACGCGAAGCGGATATCTGGAACATTTTTAAATACTTAGAAGGAAAAGTATTTATTTTATAAAAAATAATCGGAGGCGTAAAAATAGAGAAACTTTTACTTTACCTGTATGCAAGGAGTCGTAATTATTAAGACAATTTCAGATTAATTATGCTTTTTATATTTTTCTTTTGATTTTTCTATTTATAATAGAATCAATGCTTTGATTTTTTATTCAAAGCGCACAAATTATGTTTATTTTTATGCATTCTTCTAGTGTTCTAAAACAAATTCTTTTCAAAATAAAAACTGTTGTGTGGAAAAAAAAAAAAACACTATGTTTTAATAACGAATTGCAAGAATTATTTTGTTTTTTTGAATTCATGTGAAATGATGGGGAAAAGGGAGGAACGCCCCGAACTTACATTGTTGGAAAAAACAAAAATTCTCAAATTGAAACGAATCTGGTAAAAAAGTAAAACTTGAATTTTTACCCAACAATGCGAACAAAACAGACATATCATGCACACATAACATGAGGGGGAACACTGAGCATCGTTAAAAAATGTTAAAAGAAAGAAAAAAATTAAAAAAAAAAAAAAAAAGGTTTGTAACATTATCCGAAAATTTTTTCGAATAAATAAATCAAAATTTTTTGGAGTAAGGGACATTTTTGAGAGGTCACAATGATCTCTGGGAGGGGGCCAATTTTTTCAAGTTTCGCCACGCGCGCTCAGCCCCCCTAGCTACGCTACTGCCAATAAGTAACAAAAGGAAAAAAAAAATATTAGTAACAAAAAGAAGGCAGTTTTTACATCAATGTATTCAACTAATATCAGATTCATATTAATCATTGTTTTACTAGATTTTAATTTCAAGTCAGTTGAAATTTAATTTAACTTCCAAATTAAAATTATGGGTACAAAATTATGTGAGTTGATTTCAATATGACTCTGCACGCAAAAAGATTAGTGCACATTTTTAGTGTTGCATGAGACTGCATCACCATTCTGTGCTCTTTCCACAAAAACATGCTTTTCTGAATTAGGATGTCGTATAAATACACAATATCAAAAGATTTAAAAAAGCCAACATCTTTACCCCCACTCCCTTTGAATCTTAACCCCTATGAATAAAAGTGGGATCATCCATTTCAAACTTCGTGAGAGAAAAAATATAATCAAGTCACTGATTTATCCTTTTCTGTGTGAAATGATATCAACGTAAACAATTTTCCTCGAGGGATTTTCTTAACATTTCAAGGTTTAGAAAAAACCGAAACATTATATTTCGGAAAAATTTCTTTTCATGCTATTCAGAAAATACCACTCACTTTCCGTTTCAACTTCGCACATCAACTGCTTGTTTTTTTCAGCAATTTATATTCGTAAAACATCTCCAGAAGGGAAATGAGACTGCGTCTGAATAAAAAGGGGAATTTTTTATTTCCTTTAAAAAGACGCAATATCACGTTTCTCGAGGCATAATAAGACGCCTTGAAAATTTCACAACTAAGACTTTTCTTGAAAAAAGTAGAAACAAAGCAGTGGGTTGAAATGTTTCCCAACAGAGCTCGGCGGTCAACGCCTGTCTAAAAAATGACATTTCTTCCATGGCACAGAACAAAAGATATTTCTTGGTGGATGATGACTTTTTCAAAGCGGGAAAGCCAAGAAAAAAGATCCAGCATCCAGGTCAGCAACCCTGTAATCCCTTTCCTACGACAAACACGAGGGAAAGGAGATTTTTTTTAGGTCAGAATCGTGTAGCCATTTTTTTTTTTTTTTTTTTCAAAATGGTGCTCCTCCGAAACCCCATTCGATACATATGGTCATAATAAAGCCCACTTTTTGGAGGAAAAATGTTTTTGAAATTTACGGATTTTCAACAGAAAGGGACTACGACAATGGGACGCCTGCTCGAAAAATTTTTGCGCAGTTATGCCTTTGAAGTCTTTACTTGCATTGAAAAGTGTTTTTGCCAAAAGAAAGCTTTCGTGCGAGCAAAAAAACCTTCATATATCTAAAACTTTCGACGAAACTGTGAGAATAAACTTTTTATCTAAGCATGGATGCTGAACATTTTTTGCGTTTAAAAATGCTCCCAAGATTTGGTCGTGTTCCGAATTTCGAGTTTTTCTTTCTAAAAAACTCGCATTTGTAAGACCGCGTCAGCTAAAATGAAGAATTTTTTAAACAAAAAGGAAAAGTTTTTAAGCTGCAATTTTCTAGTCACCAAGAATTTTTTTCGTGACATAATTGACGAGCAGAAAAAAAAATTACACATTAAGTCAATTCTGTTGCTTAGATCATATCAGTCCTTTCAAATAAAGATGAAGATATAAAGCAGTAAGTAACCGCCCCTAGTGCGGTCCGCTCGCTGGTTTTTTTTAATGTCCACATATGCTATGCAACTTCGCAGAGTTTGCATATGATATGCAACTTCGCAGAGTTTGGCCTGTGGACTCCTCCCTTTTTTCAGGATTGTCCATTTTTTAGGAAGGGGTGATACGCAGATGAAAATTGAGGAATGGGAATTCACAATTGCGGCATTGGTTATAAAGCTTGAATACGTCACCTTGCTTACCTTTAATTGGTCCCCCAATTTGAGAAATTAGCCAAAGAGGAACCTATTTTAATTTTTTGCACAATCGAGAAAGATTTTCTCATTGGATATAAGAAAGTAGGTGGGTCTTGGTTTTTATATCTTTCCCGCAGCCATTGGCCATTGACTGCAGCGCCTCCAACTTTTCATTTTAAATTTAAAAAACAAAATGGTAACATAAGGGTTGCAATAAAGAAATCAGACTTGTTTTTCACTTCCTCGCCAAATGCAGGTGTGGCTCGAAGAACTATTTAATATTTCATAAAAACTTATCACTTCACCAAAATGTCGCTAAACATGCAAATATGGCACACTGGAGTTTTTCTTCCTTCTCTACCTATTTTAAGGAATAGACTCGTTTTTCTCATTTGATTGACACCGGCCATTTTCGTCGCGGTTTGAATAATACCAGTTTTTTGTTGGCTATCTTTGCTCTATAAGAGGATTTTTTGCCTCCAGGTCGTTTAACTCCTATTCCATTCTGATGAGTGCATAATAAGCACGAAACTGCCGTCCATGGATGGAATAAAACAAGCTGGCGGTGTATTGCAAAGATAAAAGTATTTTTTTCACATCTAGCTGAGTAGTGTTTCGGTTCTTATTTCTTTTAAATTAAAAGTTTGATCTCAGAATTGGGAATGTTTTACCTCTTTTTGCGGGTAATAGGTAGGGCAATTGGCAATAAAAATGTCTTGAAATAGAGTGAACTCCCAATTATTCCGCTGTCGGATTACATGCGGTTCGGATTATGCAAGTAAAATATCGAAGGGACTTTGTTAAATTGCATTAGAACGAAATAGCTTTCCTAAATTGGTTTGATTTTTTGTCCGACTACTTCAAATAAAATTAAATATTTTTTATAAAAAATTGAAACAACGTTAGTGATAATAGAATTCAATTTGTAAAGATGACTAAATCTATTTCCAGTCCCCGAAAATCCAACCAATTCCAATTTAAAGAATGAAGAATTTTACAAGTTTTTTCAGTAAATATGTGACTTGTAGTATTAAAAAAAAATTATTGAAGCCACTTAGTTCAAAATTGAATCAGAGTGTACCAGATTGACTAAAGTGGTGATTTTTGGCCTGACTGTTTTTAGACATCCTTGGAAATATTTTATAAAATCTGGAACAACGTTTACCTATAGTAAAAAAAAAATAATAAATAAATAAAATAAAAAATGAGGATGATTTAATCCATAATTCCTCTAAGTCCACGTTAAAGTCATTTAAAACAAAGTATAACCTTATGCTATTTCAATTTTGCACAGCGAAAAAATAAATTTTTACAAAATCTTGAACAGCGTTCTGTTGTAGTTGTGTCATAATAAATCACTATAAAAGTTTGGGGTGCCATTGTCTCGAGAGGTTTGGACTTCTTTTATTAACATTTGAGACATCACAAGAAAAGATTTACAGCACAAAAGAGAGGAATTAACACTCAGGGCACCGGCGAGAATCGAAACCCGCGACCCTCTCGTTTTCGAAGAGAGAAACCTCTACCATTGAGCCACCGAGGCCCCAACAGCGTTTCTTAAAAGTACAATTAAAAATTTCCAAAGCCTCTAAAGGGATGTGTATACACATATCGTCCATCTGATGAATCTAAAACATGATTTTATTTCTGCTCCTTTTTTGGCAGTTACTAAGCTGTAAAACCATAATAGAAGGCATTATGCAAGCGCTGATAAGTGTTTGGTGAACTTAGTTTGAACTTTTAGTTAAGGCAAAATTTCAGATATTGTCCCTGAAATTCGAGGTACTGGATTTTGTTTTAAGAAAAATAAAATTAAAACTAAAGTGGTATGGAAAACTTCCAACCAAAAAAAAAAAAAAAAACTACTAACAAAATAATATCAGAGGCAAAGTTATTAAAGACGTTTCTTAACTTCAACTTTTATACCGCATTTTAAAATTGATGCAAATAGATTCTTTAATTGTAGCTTTGTTTTCTGGTTCTAAGAATTGCATATTTTTTTTCTGCATTTGTCCTTTAGCATCATTACTAAGGCATGGCATTTTTTGTTTAAAAAATAGTATAGTTATTGCTCGGAAACGCATGCTGAGACAGAATTAATACTTGAAAAATCATACCCCAACAACATTTTTTTGCACTCATTAAAAGCATTCAAAGTGTTTTTTGCAATGTCTTTTCAAATAAAATTGAGGCTCGCTGAAAAAAAACGTGTACCCAATGGAAACCCTCAAGAAAGATTTACCAAGGAAGGCAACGACTTTAAATCTTATTACTTTTTTACATGTTAGACACTAACTTCAAAACATGCACTTTTGAGGTACTTAAAAATAATAAAAGGGCTACAATTTTCACAAAATACGCTAGGATTATGAAGATAAATTACTGCTATTATAAAACCTTTAAACTTCCCGAAATTCAACAATGTTGAATTTTTTCTACTTCAGACAATACACAGTATTTATTACATACATGAGTTGTACATTTTGCTAATGAATGGTAAATATAACATTGTTTACAATAAACATTACACAACTACAGTAATAAGCTTCATTTTGCTAAAGGAAACAATACGAAAAGAAATAAAGAAAAAATGTTTTTCGTTGTTCCTATAGTAATGATATGTTTTATTTGGTCATTTTAATTTAGATTGCAAGAAGAATCATATAATGAGCAAGAACTTCATAGTATGTAGAAAAAAAAAAATCTTCAGCTTTGTTATATTCAAGACAATTGGTGGCTCCCAAATTTTAAATTGAATATTTTTTGTTAAAGAACTGATATAACCAGACTACAAGACTTAATTGTACAGTGTTACACTTGTTAAAAAAGGAATATTATGTTGAAAACTGAAAATAAATGAGCATAAGTGATCATTTTACGTGAGTTTCAGAAAATGACTCTTAAATATATATATTTTTTAAGTAAATATTTATTTCTTTAAAAAAATAATTTGAAACACATTTTTTTATCTATGGAAAAATGTATTATGTGCAGGGTAAAAACATAAAATGAAAAAAAAAAAAAATAAATAAAATAAAATAAAACAAAACAAATAATAATTTTTTACAAAAACTGAAACTAAAAACTTACTTTTTGAATAAAGGCAAGAAATTCAAAAAAAAAAAAAAAAATCCAATTTTTTATCAATTATGTGTTCATTAGCTATTCAAAGTAGTTTTTTATTTACTAACAAATCAAGAGATAGTTTATTTTTCAAAATGTCTGGGGGAGGAAACGGAGGGACAGGAAACGAGAATTTTTAAAAGTTTGATATATCGACAATGTATATGAAAATTTAAGCACAGAGATTGACAATAATACATTAATTTTCAAGAACGCGCCAAAAGTATGACAAATTTTATTCCAGCTTAAAGACCAGCTGGCTTTTACGTCATATGGTAATAATTTACTCAACCAGAAGAATCTTACTGCAAAAAACAACAAAATGTATGTGTAGGGGGGGGGGAGGAGGGAATCAATGTGATTTACTTTTACGAGGTCAATTTATTATGTATCCTTTTTTTTTTTTTTCCAACTGATTACAATTTCATGGAATAGATTTATGAAAACATGAGCTAAAAATGTTTGCAAATTTCACTAAATGTAAAAGATTTATTCAATTTCCAGTTCCGCCTCAATAAAAAACAATCTTACGCAGAAATTTAGTCCACGCGAAAATACTTCGCAATAATGTGTAATCTTTCACGAACAAAAAGTTAGTTGCTAAAATATTTTAAAAAGCATAATGACAATATGCTATCGATCGTATAAGGGCGACTTATTCGAAAACTTCATGTTGTTGCAGTAATTAAAGGGCTTGGAGGATGAAGGGGGTAAGTTACACTTTAAAAAATTAACACTCTGTACAATGGTAAGCAAGGAATATAGGTAAGCAAATAAAACTTGGTACATCAAACAGTAGATGTGTCAATAGACCAATTTCATACGCAGGTTAATGACAGAACCAGAAAACAAAAAAAGCCGCAACAACTGCAAAAATAAAACTTTACACTTTAATTACTCACAATTTCTGCTTTGTCACATAACGCCTTCCTCTCCCAAGCTATTCAATTGTGTCTTTTTAAAATGAGTATTTGTGTGATAAAGGATATCACATTTACCAATATCTTTAAGTAAAAAAAGTGAAGAAACTTACTTTTCTAACTATTAATATCTCATGCCAAATAGTAGGTAATCACTAGCCTTTTTTAAGCTAAGTATGTGAAAAGTTTTACATAATTAATCCCAGCAAAATCAATTATAAGCATATGGGCGATTCTCTGTAAACTGGTAATTGGCTGTCCGGACTGAGTATTTTAAAAATATTAATGTGTCATAAGGTAATTATCGCTCTTAATACAAGTAAAGCATTAATACTTTGTGGCCCAATTGTATTTGGAGTGATAATACTTTAATTTTTTTCTAGAAATTATCTAAGCGCCAAAAACACAGTCTCCTGGCTGTCCCAATCCCATAGTCTAACTGTTAAAGATAGTATTTCAAAAAACCTATTAACACTACATAAATTTGGCAATTAATATCTAAAAATAGAATAATGAAGCTATATTTTTCTTATGAAATAAGGTATAATTACGTATTTTTAAAACTTAAAATTGTCATGTAAATTCTGTCCGGAGTTTTTTCAAACAGTCCCCTGCAACAAATTCAAAGCTGTAATACGAAAAATCTATAACTTTTGCAAATTCTTTTTGGCATGATCTTTAAAGTAATCAGTGTGAATTTGCCGACATCGCCGAGAACGGTGTTGAAACGCTACTTTGCTTAGTTTGAGAGCCACATTTGTGGTGAAAGTATGCATCAGGGTCGTTGCGAAAACAGTCCTCTGGGAAGTGATTTTATTAATGTCAATTAATTTAATTATAAAACATATTAGTTATTATGTCCACGATTTGTGCCTCAATTTATAGGTTGTCTCGTAATTAATTATGTTCCAATAGTTTTGCAGATATTACGCAACAAAGAGCAAAAACACAGTCACCTGGCAGTCCCCTGCCTAGTTATACTAGGCGCGGGACTTACCCCCTATCATGATTTATCAGAAAAATTCATCAAAAAATTCATTTTCTGAGCAGTAGTATTATAATTATACGAACATTTCAAAAAACCTTGCCCGGACAGATTTCGTGTGAAAAATGACGAGTTTACAGAGAATCGCCCATGCACTTCATTTTTACAATAAGCCACACAAGTATGCATGGGAATAATCTACAGAAATACTGTTAAAAAAATAATTATATCCATAACTTAATAGGAAGTTCGCAAAACATAACATTTTTACCATTTTCTAAATAGAAGAACACTTATACACTAAAACAAACGAAATTCACCGAACATAAACACAAAAGTAATAACAAGCAAGAATTCAAGCATTTGAGTACTGCATGAATTACAAAAAGATCAAAAGCATACCTCTATTAACCTTAACACAGGGCGAAAGTTCATTTCATTACAATGACTAAACGGCACAAGTCAAAAAGATGATTACAGCAAATAATTTCACTCCCGGTTAGGTCACTACAACACAAAATTAAACACTGCAGATTGCTCTACAAGGCAAACAAGATCTTTAACCTTTCTAGCCAAATACCATGTGAAAGTTAAGTCGGTTATTAAGTAGAAAGAGATTTTTGAATAAACAAATTTGGCTCTAATAGTGTTTCCGTTGCCTTTGGCGACTTTTCTCATTTGAACCTTTTACTTCTAAACTGCGCAGATAGAACTCGCCAATTTTCCTCTTTGTTACATTGTATTATTTCAATCGCATATAAATCCAGCTGAATTTTATGAAGAACAAAGTCATTGAAGAACTATTTAATTGCTGGATGACATCACACTTGTATTGTATTATCATTGACTGCTGCATAAATTGAAAAAGATTAAGATATCAATGAATGACAGACGGTTGATGATTGTTGAACTTGGAAAAGTTTTTGAAACCCATTCTATGGGGGGGGGGGGGGGCGGACCCTGCAATTATACTTCTGTTAGCTTATAAATTTCTCGGTAATTCGTTTCGTTTTGGGGCTATATGCCCAGGTTTTTGATGAGGACTACCATCTAGTGTCTTATCTCTATTACTCATGATTTTTATTACATATATCTTGTAAAGACAATGTATGAAGAAGTTACTTTACAAAGGAAGGAAAGTACGTCCAGAGCGAGGGTGGGAGTCGAACCCACCGTCTCAGAGTTATCGGCTACACACCTTAGACCGCTCGGCCACTGAGACCCCTTCTCGGTAATTGCTAGTCAGACAGAGTTAGAATTTGGAGGGGTAATAGGTAGCAACTTATTCTATGACTCCAAAGTGAAGTTGCTGGAAATTTTATACAGACGTCAATGTTACAAAAATATAAACTGCCGGGATTTACTCCAACAACTATTTAAAAGCAGACATTGTCTACTAGCTTACCTGCTGATTTTCTAAGTGCTGGATATTCGAGTGCAGATGATCTAAAGAGAGGATTCATACAAAGGATAAGGGCAGGAGAGAGGAAGTATATTCATGCCCGATCCTGGATTCAAACCCGTGACACCTCGATCTTGGTCAGACTTTTCTGACCATTAGACAAGGTGGCCCATTCACTCTTTTTCCGTACGGCGTATACGTGCAGTGATTCCAGGAATTTACTGTTTTTCCCGTACACCGTACAAGCAATCTGATTTTTATTTCTCAATTTCGCTTTCACTGTTTCGCCCGAATCTTTTTCTTTTCTGAGTAGGAAATTATTTGCACATATGGTAATAGGTACCCATAAAAAGCTCTCTTGGTTCCTATTGTTTTCGATTCTGATCGGCTGGTAAATGTAAATTGCTATTCACATTTCGATCGTCCCGTCCGAACGAAGTGTTTTTTTGGACATGACGGATGGAGGAAGAAAATTTGGAGCATTCGCACTAGCTCCATCCGAAAGTCACGTGACGACATTCCCCCACTAATTAGAAAGTGCGCTCACCTGGCGAGAGCCAATGAATTCACTACGAAAAAGTCGGACTGCTGTCGGCCCCAACGACACCCAGCATTCTAGAACGGTGACGGAGGCCGGTGTTTCGGCGTGCTGTCTTGGTAACTGGTTCCTAAAACCAGTTTCGCAGCGAAAAATTCGGTTCGGACGGCCGGAAAGATTGTAATGTGAATAGCGCTTAAAATGAACAAAAAAAGGCGATGACAAAGGATTACAGTTTTTGCACCTAATTCTGGGAAAAAATAACTAAACTTTTAAAGCATTAAAGATGCTAATTCATTCTGTCTTCTTCCAACGTATTCCGCACGTCATTTGGTAATGCCAAAAATATTTTACATTCAGTTGCCACTACAATAAAACCAGCAGTAAGATTTATAACGTCACTTACAACTCTACTAATTCCATACTTTACGATTAACTTCACAACAGAAACTGGGTCATCGTTGCTATTCCACCTAAGACCCTCATTCATCATAGACCCTCAAACCAACTTTCACTTCATAACTTCTACAACCACTAGCCACTGTTCTTTACCGTCCCTATTAAACACGAACTTTGCCAGGCTAGGGAGAAAAACTCCACTTCTCCTAGACTCCAATCATGGCAAAACATATTTCATTAACCACGGGTATATTTTTCATAGCAAAATGGTCTCCGCCAAGAATATCCATGCGCAAAAGAAGAGCAGCAACTGTGAGGTCGCGTGTGTTCCTGCAATAATCTTGGGTTACATTCGGCACTCTCTCGCCTTTGAGGTATTTTTTGTTTAAGCGAACAGTGCAAAGGCTTTGCGTGTCCAACACTCTTTGGTATTGACTTTCATATGTGAGAGGGATCGTACTGGAGATGCCGAATGGAACAGGAGTGATGAATGGGACTCTCTGGGGGCAAGAGTTCAACAGCAATATGGTTAGGCACACCACTTTTAACTGGCCTCTTGAAACGAAGGTGGAAAATTACTTTTCGCACGCAATGATTTCGGCTTTATTCTTTAAAGTAAATCTTATCTGAGTTTAAAGTATTTTATCCCCTGGTTTCGCAAATTCGGACCAATTGTTGGTTTTAGGATTCTAAGGGCTTTAGGAAATTACTAGATTACAGGAAATAGTCCATATAAAGCTGTCAAATTCATGCAGCATAGCACTTATACGCATCATAGTACACTCATGTAGCAATACGAGAAACGTCTTGTACTTAAGGTAAAGGCTAAAAGAACATGCCATATAAAGTCCTTGCTTTGAAATCATGCAATGTCTATTCACTGCTCATACATGCCCAGTGAACTTCGAGGAGTTTTAAGATTCCGAGGAGTCAATTATTCAATTTTACAATGATGAATTCCTTGGATGTATTAGAGTTTGCGCAAACAATGTATTTTACAAATGGAATCGAGAATTGACATGTTTCGCAAAAGTTACGTGATTGAATTATTCCAGTCTACTTATTTTACGTTGTAAGTCATTACCGGGGAATGTAACAACATTTGATTGAAACGTGAGGGATCATATTTATAACGAAGGCAAATACTTATAATAATTTCTAAAACTGAGAAGAATACAAGTCATCAAACTTATCAACTCTAAAATCCCCTCTTTTAGTCCTAGTGTTGTTCTTGCACGTTATGATATGGGTGATTCTACGCTATTTGAATTCAAACGGTCAATGGGAAAACTTCATGTAAAACTGATTTTATTAATGTTTTTGTATGCTTGAGCACTACAGACTATTATCTTTTATATGGACCACCCAATTAATTCACTACAGTTATTTTATTTTAGCATTTATAGTTGAAAATAGTCATAAATGTATACTCCCCTGGCCTGTCCAAATACTAGTTTTTATAAATACATGTTCGACGTTCAGTTTTTGCTAACTTGGCACAATGTTTTTTGCCATAATCATACACTTACATTAGCATAGAAACATATTTCATCAGTAAAGATTGAAAAAATATTTATTATTATTTTTAAAAAATACACTTCTTGACGGGCCATATCAACAGTGTCACCCTCACCTGGCGAACTTCAAAGACTGAAATTTAGTATAAAAAATGCATAAGGATGAATTTGATTGCGAATAACCAGTGTAATACTGAGTAAAGTTAAAAGCAAGCAAAGAGGTTTTAAAAAAAATCGAATATTATTGCATCACTTCTCGTTGAAAGTGCCCAAAAGCGTACTGCGCCAGTCGCTGTAGTATTTCCCCTGGTAAGTATAACTTTTATATTTCATCCTTACATAAATGTGCGTATGTATAATGTAATGCTTATTGTGTGCAGACATCACGGTTTACGTGAAGTTCTGGTTAGAAGAACGCGTGATGTTTTCTTTATAGGTAATGTGTGATTTTGTCACTTCTCTGGCGTCACTGCCATGCCAGTTTTGTTCTAAAAAGGGGTAAATACACATTAAAACTGTGTTATAAGCATAATGAGTTTCATTTTTAATCTTAATTGCCTCTTTGAATGTAATTTGAATGAACGTAAATAATGAGGGAAGTATTTTTATTTTGGATCTGCGGTGCGACTTGTATGCAACATGTCGTGCTTTCAAGATTGATTTTTTTTTTTATTTTATTACAACGCGATTTTTTTTTTGAATACAGGTCTTATAGAAAGGAGTCCATACTCTGATTTTACTGCGAAAAATTAGTGAAATAATAGCAAATCAAACCAGAATTCTGCCAATAGTGCCACTCCCCTGGCAACGCATTTTCCCCTGGTATCGATAAACCCCCCAAAAATTGGAATTTCTTCTGGGCATTACCACAACAATCATAAAAATAGCGGCTACTAGTGATATAATGAGTGTGAAATTAAACAAACTATTTTTTTCTTTGGGGACACAAAAAACGCATTGACCGTAGAATCACCCATTAGATTTCTTCTACGAATCTAAATTTAAAATAAAATGGAAAGGGTTAAGTGTCCAGTTATAACATTTCGTGGAGTTGATGGTACTTTTTCATTTTGTGTGCGTCAGGGAAGTATGCATATTTTAGAGTACTTGTAATCAATCACTGAAGGTATTACCCTCCCCCCCCTCGAAATAAAAGAAGCTAAAAATTGCATGATTTTTTATTTTGTTTTACACTTTCTTATCTTAAATCATTCCTAAGCTAAAGGGCATTTCAATGCACCACTACAGAAAAAAAGTGTACCCATAACAAAATGGTTAAGGATAATGTCTGCTGTTATAATTTACATTGTGGCATAACTTTAGTAAAATGTATCTTTTAAGTTATCTAATATGTTTTTCTTCGGGGATGTAGTGAAAGAAGGTAAGAAAGTGTGGACCTTGAAAGTAATCTCCTTTAGTTCCTACCTGAATACGTAAGCGTTATCATTATCAAGCATTTGTACGCTCCTATGTTCCAGTTGTAAAAAATTGACACTTAGGGCCATGCTCCACATCAGCGTAAAACGCGACCGAAAACTAAGGCAGAAACCGAAAATCCGGGTACTTTCCATAGGAACACCATTGAATCCATTTTACGCTTCTGCCTATTTTTTCTGCTTTACGTCGATGTGGAGCATGGCCCTTCCATAGCTTTGAAATGCGTATTTGTTAGTGAAACGTATAAAAACGAATAACTTGCAGCAACTCTGGTAAAACAATTCACCAAACATAGTTTTTTTTTTAGCTTTGAGCGCTTAAATTATCTGCTACAACGAAGTTAAGATCCCACAGTACCATTCATTCCTTACAAAACGTGATTCATTACAAAAGGTAACACTAGCAGTCAATAAAAACACATCAGTATCACTATATTCCTGATTTATTTGACTCTAAAACTTAAGGTTTTATTCAACACCATTTCTTCCACAATTGAAAGGCTTAGAAGATGAAGGATGTTAAACAACAAAGCCCAAATTTCGATTAATTAATACTCCAAGTTGCATTGTTGCAGCTTATTTGTTTTCTGGTTTTCTCGTTAAGTGAGGGTATGAAGTTTATCTAATGACATCTATTTTTTTAAGTACCTAGTTTTATTTGCTTACCTGTATACATCGCTTTCCTTTGTCCAGATTGTACTTTCTAAATATGTAACATGGCCCCGTCATCCTCCAAACTGTTCCACTCGGGCTTAACTGGCTTAAAAGGACTTGAAAAGCTTGACTATCATTCAAGATGATTTGAAGAACCGATGAATTTATTTTTCTGGAGTGTGATTGAAAATAATAAAGCCGTAGCTCAAATTATATCTGAACAGTTAGCAAAGGTTTTATCTAATGCTCACTAGCGATAATGACGGCACTTACCAAAAGTGCTAAAAGAAAATCACGGTAACAAGTTACACTAATTTTAATTGATGTACGATAAGTTACTACAAATTACTTTAAACGATTGCGGTATTTTCTGGTTGACAGATGTTTTTTCTTGATCGAACTAAATAGTGTGCAATTGAAGATTATATTTTCCTGTTGAACTGGGAAATTTTGAAAATGTGGCCAACAAGTAGTATATTTGTTGGCCACCACGAACAAGTAACTTTGAGCTTACGCAAGAGGTTCTTTTTTTTTTTTTTTTTGCACATTAAATGTGTTACGTTAATTGCCTGTGTGATAGTACTGCAGCAAGAAAGGGCAATAAATCAACATTTTAAATTAATATTTATTACGTAGTTTTTATTTTTGAGACATGCCACTGTTGTCATCGGTGAGGTATTTTAAAAATAGTTGATTTTCTGTTATATATTGTGTGATGATACGGTAAATTTTAGCGGCAGTCGGAACTGAGTTTCATCGAATGTGTGCGTTTTTTATGCATTAAAAAGAGAAAAAAAACTTTTGTTTAGTGATCCTTCAGCGGGCCCTTGCCAACGTATTTCATTCTTTTTTTATCTGACTTGTTTGGATCACGCAAAATAAAGCATTGAGCAACAGTGTTTAAACCCACAAGTGAAATACATCCCCAATGTAAACACTTTAAATTATAGTTTCGCGTGTTCTACGTCCATTATTTTGAAGTGTGTAACGAAACACTAGACAGATCACAGCTTTTATTTAACTGTCTTTCTGCTTTCATAAAAAATAAAGCATTTACTATCGTTCTGTGTGTTTTGTAGTAGTTAATAGTTATTTTAAACGATGAAAAAAAAAAAGATATTTGTTGCAAAATGTGTTTCCAAAACAGGTATTTTGTCGGTTTGAAAATTTTGTAAACGTATTCTCTCAACTATGTTTTACAGACTAAGGTCATAGGATATTATCAATATTTTTTTAGATTTAAAGCAATTTTTAGCCTAGGTCGGTTTATTGGATATGAAAAAAATATTTAAATTTAAAAAAATTTAAAAAATGATGTTTATTTCGAAGCCAAATGGACGATATTTAAAAAAAAATATTAATGGTACAATCCCTCAAATAACAAGTATTACATAATTGAAGGGCTTGGGAGATGAAGGGGCGAAAAATTAAAAGTTTTTCAGATCAACTTCTAATAGTTGCCAAAAGTTGTCTTTGGTGATAGTTAACTTTTGTGCAAAATTTGAGGAAAATCGGTTAATATCTTCAGGGGGCGGTGCGATCGCAAAGTTTTCTCATAGCTTTTATCGGGATTTTATGGTTAAAATATGAAAAACAATGCCGTTAACTAATCTCATTGCATTTTTTTACTCTTAAGATATATTCAAGCATTCAAAGCATACGAAATAACTCACAAAAAATTAATTTACATGATATATTTATATTTCAAACATTTAAAAAGAAGCAAAAACGTGAAAAAAAGTGATTTTTTTTTAAAAATATAAATATATCATATAAAATAATGTTTGTGAGTCATTTCATATGCTTTTAATGCATGAAAACATCTTTTGAGTAAAAAAACGCAAAGAGACTAGCTAAAGGCATTCTTGTTGATATTTTAACCATAAAATCCATAACAAAGCTATGGTAAAACTTCCCGATCGCAGCGCCCACTGAACATATTAACCGATTTTTCTCAAAATTTGCACAAAAGCTAACTATCACCAAAGACAACTTTTGGCAACTATTAGAAGTTGATCTGAAAAACTTTTTATTTTTCGCCCCACCCTAATGAAGGAGTTATGTGACAAAACAGAAATTGAGAATAATTAAAGCTCAAAGTTTTATTATTGCAGTTGTTGCTTTTTTGTTTTCTGGTTTTGTCGTTAGTGTGAGTATGAAATTTTTCCAATGACATCCACTTTTTGATATACCAAGTTTTATTAAAACAAAACGGGAGTGAAGAAGTACAACTGGTTCGAGAATCACCCTGAATTTCTTCACATTTTTAAGCAACAACTTTCTTTTTTTTTTAAATTTTCAAATAAAAACATCATCTCTTTGACCTCTCTATTTCAGACTCGAAGAAATTATGTCTAATTTTATCGTTTGTAGTTTTTTTGGCAAAGTTCTCTCAAGTATTTCAATAATGCTAAATGCCTGCTCACAAACTCCTTCAAACTACTTGTACCATGCCTCACCCGACCCCATTCAAGCGTACCAGTTCAAAGATCAGAACGCGAAGCTCCTACCATTCATTAGATGTCCGGTTTGAATAGTCTGGATTCCTGTTTAATCTCCTAACTTGAAAGCAGATTGGATTTCCGATAAACACTAGAAGAGCGAAATATAATTAATAGTCTACACGCTCTCGGCTCGTTTTGTTAGATTTCGAACAGCTTTTGAAGGTTTCCCAGGGGGTAAAGGTTTAATCTCGAACGAAAGAATTTGTCACAAATGAATACATGTCTAAACTTTTTATTCTTGAAACAGATTTAGTAACATGCCAGCATTTAATGCATGAAATATACTATAGTGATTTGTAGAATAATTCATTTGAGCATATGAAAATGGAGCTAACCAGTATAGAGAGTTTGCTTATACAACATTTCTTTGATCTCCTTTTCTGTCACCATGCAAGATCTTCTTTATTCCTTTATTAAATTCCCTGATTTACCCCACATTTTTTAAAGCTCAAAAATTAGAAAACAGGGTTTTGAGTTGGGAAAAATGTGTGTTTGTCGGCCGATCTGCCCAAACAATAGCTCAAGTAGCACACTTCCTTTTTTAAAGGTTGTAAAATGGTTATTAATGTTGTGACAACCGCTTAAAAACGTTTATAAAACGTTTAAAGGTTATTTGTGCTACCTGGGAACTTTTTAATGAACAGTTCGATTCGAACATATGTTCGAAAGATCTCGGAAAGGACGCTTCATTCTCATATTTGGACAATTGAAACTAAAATCAAACTATTGATTTCAACAGTTTTTCGTTCAATATCGAACAGTTCAAAGAGCCTATTTTCCCTAATAACTTTTGAGCGAACGATTCACTTCGTGCAGCTTTTTTTTTGTTCTAAAAATCTCGGCGATAACACCTCATTCCCCCATTTGACTTTTTGATTCGAAATATTTCTTGTTAAATTTTGAACAGTTGGTATAAGGGAAAGTAGGCTCGTCTAGTTCTGGTCGGAACTTCAGAAATACCGCAATCAGAGTCAAAGTGAAAACTTTGAAACACTACACTGCAAAAAATGAACTGTAGTTTTTACAATATAATACTGGCAGCTGAGGTTCCTACTTAAAACTGTAAAGTACACAGTATAAACTGTAAAACTAGTAATTTTACAGTTTCCTAATGTAAAGTTAGAAATTTTACAGTTTATTGCCGTAAAATTTTGCTGTTTTATCCTGTAAAAACAACATTATAATACAGGCAGCCAAGGATCCAGTTTAACGTTGTAAAATACACATTAATAAACTGTAAAATTAGCTGTTTTACAGTTTATTACTGAAAAATTAGCAATTTTACATTTTGTACTATAAAATTAGATATTTTACAGTTTATTACTAAAATAAGAATTTTTTTTTACAGTTTATTACTATAAAATTAACTGTATAAAACTGGAAAAACAACATTCATTTTTTACAGTGTAGACACGTCTAGTTCTGGCAGAACTTCCTGTTAGAACAATTACGCAAAGACTTGCTTCAGAAATACCGCAACCAGAACCAAAATGAAAGATTTGAAACACTACAAATACACTACCCTATCATCAAAAAATTATTTTTAAAGTTGGCCCCATTTTATAATCATTTACTGTTCAAAATAACTCACACTTAACCCTTTAGGCCTCAAATTAATGTAACAATATCTTTTTAAAATGTTTTTTAGGTTTTTTGAGTTAAAATTGCATCAAAAAACATTTTTACTGAGTATAAAAATTGTGAAAATTTTGGGGGTCTAAGGCCACCCTACGCCTTATAGTCCCCAAGAAAACTGTTTCCGATGACAGGTACCATCTGTCGGCCTTTCAGTGAAGTAGACGGAGTGGTACTCAAAAGTTTTAGCATGATTCCAGTCATTAAGGACACATAATACTAAATTAATATAAACGGGACTTCTGAGTCCCGTCTGGGCATAAAGGGTTTAAAAAACACACCATTTTTGCAGTAAGATTGATGTTTGAAAAATCTTAACGACGGCGACGCTACAATTTCATTCATTCATCTATTACTCAGCTTCGGTTACCACTCGCACAACTGCCAAAGTAGACCAATATACGTCACTTTTGACAGCATGCTGTAGCAGAGAAGAAGTAGATAAGGACCAAAATGAAAAAAATTGAAACACTGCAAACTACAACCCCAACACCAAAAAAATTATTTTTAAAGTTCGCACCATTTTATAATCATTTACTGCACAAACTAACTCGCACTTAAAGAAAACACACACTTTTTTTTTTGCACTAAGATTAATGTTTGAAAAATCTTAACGATCCTATATTTCTATTCATTTATCTATTACTCAGCTTCGATTACCACTCTCACAACTGCCAAAGTAGACAAATAGCGTCATTTTTGACAGTATGCTGTAGCAGAGGAGAAGAAGTCGATAAGTCGGAAAAGCGGGTTGAAGGAAAGTTCGTGCGTAAGCTGACCAATAAGGAAAAATGGATAGTAATTAATCTGACGCTTCTCGGGCCGCTATTAATAAAGGGGAACCACCCACTTTGCGTTGCCCGGCTGGCCGTGTTTACTTTCCGTTTCCGACGATGCGAAAAGAACACAGAATGCTCTGATGGAAGGGGTTATGCCCAAATGAAATGTAGAATGAATCGATTAACCCATTTATGCCCAAGTTTTTTTAAACAATTTTTTTCAATTTTTATCTGCTTAAAACTCGTACTTGGAATGGTTTATATACATTTTAGGCTTAAAATGGTTCGCCGGTGCCATATTTATTAAGTTATTTAACGTCCTGTTTATGGGATATATTGCAGATATGTGAGCAAAATATGACCTTACTCGACTTTACTTTTGCAAAGTAATATTGCAGAAGACATCTGTGATCAATCTTAAGCAAATCACTTTAAAATAGTTTAATTTTATAAAAAATAAGTTCGCAAAAAAAAACTTACTTTCTGTGGCTACCCATGATGCTGGATCGTTGCTTGACTGATTTGCCTGAAAATGGCTGTCAATAAATAAACTCTGATGTCCAACTAGTGGCTCTAACTGGTTTTCTCAAGAAGAGGGACTATTTAACTTGTAAGAAAAGCTTTAGTAAAATGATATACCCATTACAGGTTTTTGTATGCATCAGTAACTAAGAATCGTGCCGTTTTTAGGCTGCTGGGCATAAATGGGTTAATAAAATCTGTACTGCTGAGTAACGTCATGGCAATAAAGGGTTAACACATTTATTCAGAATCATGGCTAGAGCATGCGGGAATGTAAGCGGTATATTAATTTTATCGCTGATGGCGTTAGTTAACTGTATACATCATACTCGATAACAACCCTAGTTTCTACTGCCATACTTGGACATAAGCTACTTATTTAAGTGATATTAGAGAACATTATTTAGTTTTGGTAGTAAAGTTTTTTTTTTTAGAAATTTGTGATTTTTTTTTTTTCATATTTTAAAAATTTGTTTTAGAAGGTGTATTTGTATGCATACATTGTTTTTCTTTACTCTGCAAGAAAACAATTGTAGAAATACATAAAGTAAAAAAGCAATGTTAAAAATGTGCTGGTTAAACAAGATATTAAATCAGGGGTGGTCATTTTGGGAAAAATGCCACTTTCGGGAAAGGAAATATTTCGCGTGCCACTTTGAATTTTTCAATGACGAAAAAGGGATTTTTTTTTTATTTATGGGCTGATTGTGTAATTTTTACTCAAATACTATATTAGAAGCTCTGTGCAGGGAAAACTCGTTTTTTTTGCTATCTTTGGTCAGGTTATGGAAACGGTAAATTGATAGGGGTTCTCGCTCTCTGGAAAATTTTCAACATTGAAGTTTGAAAAGTACAATTGTAGACTGTCACATAGAGCGAAACCTTAGCTTTATCAAGTTCATCTCTTCTAAAGCGTGTTCGAAACTGTCTTAAAAGTGTGACTTAACCTAAAACTGTCCTAAAGTTATGTCCTAAAAGTGTGCAAATAGATGGTGGATCGACTGGAAGCAGAAACGGACCATTTATTTTGAAATAGGTTGGATCTGCTGGAACGCGTAAGCAGTGAAGTTGTGCTTTCTAGCTAATCCAACCTATTTTTAAATTAAGTTGTCCGTTTCCGTTTCCAGTCGACCCGCCATCTCTTCGCGGTTTAACTTTAATTTCACGGCATCTTTTGCAGTAACATTTTGAAAACTGTGAGTTCGTCAGCCCTTCACAAGAAAGTTTTCTAAATTAAAGTCTGTAAATAAATTTTAGACTATCTTTAATGTCTTTGGAAGGCTACGGATTTGAGGCTGTCATGGGAAACTTTTTTAAACTGAAGTTTTAAAAATATTTTTGACTATATTTTGAGACATTGGAGGAAGTAGTGCGTGCTCTACTATTAATAATTTCAAAATTGAAAACTAAAAGATGCATTCTTAGATTGTTTAGGAGAGTTCGGGGTCCCTCCAGAAATGTTTCCATCTTTAGGCTCTTACCATGCAGTTCGTGAAATAGTTGGTGATGTTAAGGAAAAGGTTGGGAGATTCGAAGGCTCCTTCGTTTAAAAACACATACGCAAAGTTGGCGACATCAGGCAAGGAAAAGGGGAATCCGCGCTGCAATCTTTTTGAAATAGAAGTTTCAAAAGTGTCATTTTAGGATGCATTTGGCTAATTTAAGAGAAGAAGCGGTAGAAAAGCGGCTTTTCTCTGGAAATGTTCAGATTTTGTGCACTAAAATGCATTTCTAAACATAGGGATCTTAGGAAAGGAAGTGGGGGTCGGAACTCTTCTCCAGAAATTTTCGGCAATAAGGGGGTGAAAAACGTAATTTTAAGAATTGTTTGGCCTCCTAGGGAGTTCATGACACATTTTTAGAACCGCATTTGGGCTTTCGATACACTTAAGTTTTGCTGCCTGAAGCTATGGCCCCATTGCTCTCTCCTTGGCTAACAGTTAAGTTAATTTAGAAAGTTTTAGCCCAAAGACTTCCCTGGCAGTGATAATTCAAATTTCGGGTCATTAGCTGAACCATCTTTGGTAGAGCGTGATTAAGTTGTGCCTTCCGTTAAAAAATCATCCGAGTCTGAGTCGGAATTCTCAGAGTCACTTAGAGGCTTGGGAACGTCCCCCCCTTCCCCAGCTCCCTCTCTTTGGATTCTTGCCCAAATCATTTATGGAACGCATGATTACATCTCCAGATTAAGCTTTTGACCATATTATAACGTATTATATTTATAATTAAATGCAAATGAATTATCAGTAAGATTTTAAATTGATTGTTTCAACTATGAGAATAAGGTTTAAAAAGTTCCACAAAATTGCTGAAAACCACATTATTTTCTGAATTTTGAAAAAAGTTCAATAAGTCTTCGCCTGTCACTCTAAATATTCCGCCGTGCCACACTGTAGCACGCGTGCCGCGGATTGCACCACTGTATTAAATAGTAATAAAACTTACATTAATGTGTAAAATAATCAACCAATTAAATAATCAAAATAAAAGGGTAGATAAAACTGACAGAAATCTGCATACTTGAGTAAACAGCTTTAAAAGCTTCAATAAAAGGTGAAAACATAAAAAAAGGAGGTTGTTTAAGGATATTAAAAGTTCCATTAAAATGTAAAATTAAAGCATGAGGGCAAACAAGGTAGTGGTCTAAAGGACATTTTTCTGTTTTTGCCAACTAAGAAAGCAAAAAAGCAACTAAATACCAATGTAACTTTTTTTTTGTACTTTTACGAAACATTATTCAACAAATAGTTGAAGATATGAAATTCATATGCATTGTTGATAAATATCATATATGCATTGATTTTTTTCATTGACCGGGGAACTACTTTACCGAACATATAATTTGATTCTAAAATTTCTTTAAAATGAACCATCTTTCTACTTTCTACCAGGAGACTGGGTTTGTTATTTCATGGTTTTACTATTGCATGATTTTTATTCTACTTCATTCAGCAAATTATTTTGTTTCAGATTTTTTTGAAGGTAACGGTATTTCTACAAGGTCAGATTTTACCAAGTTGCAAAAAAATGTGGAAAACAAACCTTACAATACACTAAACAGAGATACACAAATAAATCAAGGAGCATCTCCAAGCGCCATGAAGTCTACTTTCAATGGATTCCATCCCATGTAGACATTTTCGGCAAACAACCGGCCGGATGAACTGGCCAAGAAGGACTGTTACTCCGACAATCCTTCCTCTTCAGAACTTACCTTTTCAGAACACTAATCTATTGTAAATTCTGAAATTTTGAAGGAGTTCAAGATCCCTCCCTACCATGAGTGGTACGCTGGCAAAGAGCCTGGCTCTTCATTCTCCTCATAACTGTGACAGATCATCGAAAACTGCAATTTTTAGATTAGAAAGCGGACATGCGCAGAGCCTCTCATTCATTGAGGGCAGGAAAGTCTTCGACGTCTGCTCTAAATGCAAATTCCAGCAGGCTTCTCCAGAGCGCATCCTGGACTGTCTAGGACTTTGCAAAGAAGATATATTTGAATCACCTCTTCTTGTCCTCGATTTCCTGAGGGTCAATGGTCTGATGGACCTTGTCTGACTTCGTCAGACATTTGGAGGATTAGTCTCAACTCAACTCAACACAAATAAACAATGCGGCACTTGATAAAGCGATATTTCATTAAGGACAATTGTTTTTTTGAAATAACATTGCGGTAACGTGGTCTTTTAGTCAGAGTTGGATTTTGCATTCTAAATTTTCACATTCATGTTTATTTGAAAATATATTGATTAAAATACAGTCGAACCCGCTTAATGGAATAGCCATTTTGCCACGAAAAAATATTCTAATAAGCGGGATATTCCATTATCTGGGATGAAAATAATGCATTTCAATGGTTTGGTACATTGAAAACGTATTACATTAAGCGGGATATTCCTTTAAGCGATATTCTAATAAGCGGGCTCGACTGTATTATAAACTAGTAATGATAATGTAATATGATATTACATTTTGATAAAATATGTATTGCTAAGTGATGCGATCATATAAAAAGCGATGTTTTAAGTAATAGCCAATGTTTTTATAGCTTTATTCCTTAAAATGCATTCCTAAAAAGGTATTAAACATTAATTTTGCTCTCTGCGTGTTTTTCAAGCATATACAAATAAAAACGAACGCAGCAGAGCCATTTTTATGTGTTTCACAATCGATGGAAAAATTCCTGTAAGGTAAATGCGATGACAAATACAGTTTATCCAGCACAAATGGAAGCCAATCTTTTTCTTTGTCCTCAAAAGTTTAAGCGTCCTAAAAACAATTTCTCGGAGGAAGCATAGAATATGCTTTTGTCGGGGTGGATCGAAACATAAGGAAAGTTCGAATCCCGCCAAGAATAGTTCCATCATTTTTGACGCCGTGAATATCCTCCGATTTCAAAAGATTCTGTATTATAAATGTCTATTTTCTGAATACATTTTGGATTTAAATTTTTATATATTTACATAGCGAGCTCTTCAAGTATATCCTAAATAAAAGTATCAATGCTAGAATACTATTATAATTTTTAAAATAAATTAAGTATTCGGGATACTGTTTGTAGAATTGTCTGTATTTTATAAATAATTTTAACTAAAACAGTCATCAAATATTGGATGTCCAGGTCAACATCAACTTGTAAAGAAACTGAGACAATATATGGTGTCTGCCTTATTGTCTGATGATTTGTATAAAAAGTCCTCTTGGTGACTTTCCTTTATCACCTCAATTTTAATTAATACATTACTGTCCTGGCGTGCTAAGCTCAAAAGTGGTATCTGCAGTAGAACTCAAACTGAGATAAAACTCTTTAAAGTTTTGCGCCACCATGCATTTGATTCAGATGAAACTTTTTCAGATTTTTTTTTTTTTTTTGAAAATATTTCCCATTCTCAAATGACTATATAACTTTGTATTTTGGTAAAATGCGGCACAAAGATCCATCTGGTGGCCATTGCTCAATTTTTGTAAAAAGTGCAGATACGACTTTTGCGCGTTGCACGGCAGTATTGCTGTTTTGAATACAGATTTGAAGAAAGCTGCAGATTTTAATTATTTTTAAGCGTGATCAGCATTAGTTTTGTAACAGAACTTTAATGTGTTGATGTTTTATCAGAAATGTTTTTTTTTTTCTTTTGAAAGTTTTTTTTTTCTTTTGAATTTTTTATTTGAATTTACATACTTAAAAAGAAATGCATATTTTTCAAATTTAAATGTAAAGAATAAAATATGTATTTATTACCGATACATACATTTTAACTCTCTATTAACAACTACTCTAAACTATAAATATCCAAACGGTAAAAAAAAGAATAGTATTTAGAAAAAGTTAGCAATATATATCTATATATATTTAAATTACAAATTCAAGTTTTTTTAATGAGGGATTAAATCCAATAAATGAAGCATTTTTTTTTTAAATTTATTTTATATTTTATATTTTATTTATTTACTAGCTCATTTTACCTGGCGTTGCCCGGGTAACTTCTAATTTTCTGCATCATATAAGATTTGTACCAATGTTCCGAGGTAACCAGAACATGATCTCATAATTCTTTTTTACTTAGTTTGTGCTAAAATGAAATAGGTGAGCCTTAAATTTATAATTCATCGTTAATCGTAATCTTTGTTGGAAAATACTCATATTTAAATGTGTTAAATACTATCAATTTGTATGCTTAAATTCTCTAATACTCTATCTATTCAAATGGCCATGAAAGAAAATGGCCATTTTTAAACGAAAAATTTGAATTTTGATCTTTATGGACTTTTGTAAAATTTCAAATTCTAGTGCATCAAGGAGCCTCTGTGCCAAGTTTGATGAAAATCCGACGAAAATTGTGTATTCGTACAAAGAACAAACATACAAATATATATACATACATCCGTTTTTATATAGAGATTATTATTTAAGTATTTTTTCCTCTATAGTTCATTAGTTCATGTCTATGTATCTTAAAGCTATTAATTGACGTTAATTTTACTGTATATTTTCAGGTTTTATATTCATTCTAAGTATAGTACAAAAAGAATATGAATCAATCGTAACAAATTAAGAGCCATGCAAATATAACTGTAGTAACTATTTAAAAAATACATTCTTTTTAGTTAAAAAACGTACGAAATTTTATTAAACAAAACGTGCTGTAAAAAAACTATGCGAGAAAAGTATTTATAGTGAAACAGACAAAGAGAAAATGAAATGTTGAATCTATATTGTAGCATTTCAAACAATACTCTAACGAGCACTTACTAGCAAATACCACATCAATCATTGACAACCCTCGGAAGATTAGTGTTTGAAAGGATTTTTCAATAATTCAAACAAGAAAAAATGCAAATGTAATCTTTCAAAATCTAAGCTTTAAAACAGTACTTTGTGTAATTCTAGTATAAGTAGTGCATTATTTCTGAAGAAGGAGAATTATTCACAGATTCGGTGATTATAACAAAGAAAATATAATTGAAGTTTTACACTTAGTTTATATAGTGCTGGAAAAAATTTATACTTCATTAGTATATAAAAGCTCTTACCTGCATTAATTTTAATTGAAAATTATACGCAACGAACTTATGTGAGCAGTATTTATTTATTTTTTTTTTGCCTAGTTGACGTCAATATTCTCAAATGCTTTCATTAATTATTTACTCGACAGATACATTTCTCACTCTTGTTGAAATGTGTGCGAAACTCTCACTGATGACTGCATAAATTCATTATGCTTCTTTTTGACATTGCTTCATTATTATTATTTATCCTATTTTATTTCTTTTCATTTTTTTACTTTTTTTTTCATTTGTTTGAGCCCAATAAAAATTATAACATTTTATGTCATATCGTGTTTGAACGTTGCTTAGTTTTTCTGTTCATGATGAATAATTGTATAACAACACCAGCTCGACTGTGTGATTTGTATTAATTATGCTTAATCCAAAAACTTTATTTCAGTCTCAAATCACATCAATTTTAATTCCATTGTATACTCTGTGTTTTATATCTAATAATTATGTTACAACATTGAATAACAAGATAGAAACTTTATGCAGGGAAAAAAGGCTATCGGTTTTTATAAATAATTAAATTCAACTAGCACTAGTTCCGTAAAAAAACAATGGAAATATAATCCAATGCGGTTTAGTAAATGTACTTAGGAAATACATTAGCGATAAAAGTGCATAAATTCTAACAGTCACTATTTTCCTCTCTTTTATTCATTTATTTATTTTTTTTAAAGTTTATTTTATAAGAATTATGTTTATAATTCATGAAGATGTATTTTCTTGAAATACCTACATCAAGCCCGTATTTTTGCATCTCTGAGCTTTAATTCAACTTAATGAGTCATATCTATATTACTTAAAATTAATTAATTATGTAACAATAAAAACAGGGAGAAAAAGAAAAGACAGAAAAAGCAAAAAAAAAAAAAAAAAAGGAAAATTTAATCGAAAATTGCTACATTAAAAAAACATAAAATATCTTCCTGAATACATTGCTAAGCGAAACCTCATCTAAATTAGGCAGAGTAGGGTGGGGGGGGGGGGGGAGAGAAAACTTTAAAAAAAAAAATCTATTATAATCGATGAATTCAACATTGTAAATCTACAAAAAGAATGGAATTTTTAGGATTTAAAACATTCTCCCTTTCGTTCGCAATCGCCTCTTTCATATATATATTTTTTAATTATATCTTAAAAATATTTTTTAAATTATATCTTAAAAACATTTTTCAAATTTACATCATTTAATATCATTTAAATTTACAACCAATGTAAAACCACCTGCTAGCGTGAAATTTTCTGAATTTTAAAATCTTTCGGGCTGATACATTCATTAATTTATTGCACTGAAAAAATAAAACGTTCATAATAATAAAAATTAGCAAAGAGTGAAAAATTTTCGAAATTTTTAAAATACCTCAAGATTACTTACACTTAGTCTATTTTCTTTTAATTTAACTTTTAAGTGAGGAAAAATGTATGTATAAATGGTCGTACCTTATTAATTCAACTTATAAAGCTGCAAATCCGCTAGTAATGTAAAATAAAAAACATTCGCAAAAAAAAAATATTTTCAATATATGTTCGCACGAAAATCAAACCCTCTAACATCGAATTAATTGATAAAGCTATTACAACACATATACTCTTTGATCGAATATCCATTTGATATGGTTACATTTCACGGTAAATTAGCTTCAATGACCAAAAAAAAAAAAAAAAAAATCCTTTATAATATCTCTATTTTTAGAAATTTTTTCCCCGATCGCGCTCGAAAAAAAAAATTGCAAAGATTCTCGGTTAACTTTTCGAAATAATTAAGAAGCTGAAGGCAAAGAATCGCTCTTAATTGGGCCATTAGTGAGCTATTCTCTCTTCCTTTTTCGAACAGAATAGAATGAAAAAAAAAAAAAAAAAAAAAAACGCGTGATCGTTTTTCACCCAAAGTTCCTAATCACTAATCGATCATCTACCACTGTGCTGCATTTGCTCCCAGCGATAAAGCCAATGCGAAAAGAATATTTCTTTGTCTTTCGGTTCTTTTTTTGAAGACTGGCATAAGAGTTCGCATAGTACCAAACGATGTTCGATCAATACGTTTTTAAAGGATTCCGGGCATTGGCTTTTTTTTTTCTTTGAGGGCGTATTTTTTGGAAGTTAAATGATTCAAATTAATTGTGACGTAATTGAATACGAGTTGTTCACTATATTAAAGCGCATGTTTTATAATATTTAAATTGGAATTTACAATTTTTTCTTGCGTTTAACTACAGTGAACTCTTACTTATGCTCCTGCCCTAGGGACCAACAGAAAAAGGAGCATAAGTGAGAGAGACGTATAAGTGAACAAGCCTATTTAATGGAATAAAACGTAACATAGGTTCCAATGAGAGAATGAATAAGAATGTTTCTATAGAAAAGGGACATATTAATACGATTCGGCAATTACTGCAATGTAACTACAATGATAAAGAGAAAACAAAAGTTATAGGATACCTAATTACAAACTGGTCCCTTTAAAACGATGCATAATAGATAATTGTCCCTCTCCGATCTCTAGTTCATGTGAAAGAAATGCCTTCCATGAGCAATAAAGGCAAGATTAAAGAGGAAAGTAAAGAAACATGCTTATTTTTTAAAGAAAATAAATAAATTTTCATACATTTTAGGGAAAATTCGGCGTATAAGTGAAATATTTGTCTTTAGAGCGACGCATAAACGAACGATACTGTCATTATTTTGCTATGGAATGTGCTGGTACCATTTAAAATCGTCGTATAAGTGAAAAAGGCAAATAAATGAGACGGCGTATAAGTGAGAGTTCACTGTATATCACTGTATTTTTTAATATCGTGCAATTTTAACTTATAGCTAGCATTAAACAGTTCATTAGGTTGTGATGACCCACTGAGACGACTGTCGACGAACTAGTGAATAGCGACCTACTAAAAAGAAAACAATGTATAGTATATTTTCTCTATAAGCCAGTAAAATATTTTTAATACTTTTAAGACATTAAGCGTCGAAAAACGAGCATAAATAACAAAAATTCCATAAACCAAACTCGTTACCATGAGTCGATGTTGTTATTTCCTGTGACCTTATTGTATAATTTTTGAATATTGAACTTGATCGTCGAGTTTCATCAATTATACTTTTCAAGGCCCTATGTGTATTCTAGATGTATTTCAGCATTCCTCAAAACATGAGATGCCTTTGTTATAACTTAAGATATAATTTTTTAGTGCCTTGTACTTTTGTTATGGCAAGACAAACTACGTATAATGCTATTGGCTTGGATTTAATGTTATTTTTACCTGTCCTATGAATGACTTTAATAACTGTAGCAACAATTTGAACGTGGTCCATAAAAATATGCTTTCCGTTTTTTGCTTCATAGAAACTTCAACTTCGTTGAATTTTCTGAGGCTGACAAAGATTTAGCATAACTATGATGATCCTTTTTTACTTCCTTTTACGTAGTAAAGGAAGTATTATGATCACGAAAAAAATTTCACTCAAATTTCGGTCTAAATTTTGACTTTGCTCACCCCCAAATAAATGTCGCGTAGTTTTTTCGACCTATCAGCACGTGCATATGTACCTAACAACATACAAACAGCCGAAAAATCAATTTCGACCACCCCCGAGTAAATTACGACGAGTTTTCTCGTGACGTCTGTGTGTACGTACGTGCGTGCGGATGTATGTCGCATAACTCAAAAACTATATGCCGTAGAAGCTTCTAGCTTAGTATGTAGGCTCTGAGGATGGTCTAGTTGTGCACCTCCCCTTGTGGTTGCATTCGAATGTTCCCAAGGGGATGTTTTACCCCTTTTTGGGGGTAAATCAGTGTTAATTTCAATGCAGACTCAAGTGATATGAATTGGCGTGACCACTTGGCGATATGTCCCCAAGCTTTTGGTCGCCAAGTGTTTGGCGCCAACTTGGCGACATATCGCCGAGTTGGCGATAAATTTGGCAAAAAAATTATTTTTTGAATTTGGGTGCAACTGAGCGCTATTGGCGATATTTTGCGAAAAATTCACTGAATGATGTTAGATTTGGCAATATTTAGAAAATTAACCATTGTAAAACATTTTTTTTGCATTGTTTCGTGGCAGATTAGAGGTGTAAATATTTGAATTGTTACCTTGCTCACTCCAAGCACTTTTTTTAACACTTAATGCAACTAGTAAGACATTTACATGTAAAAGGAAGTAGTGTGGGGCCCATACCAGGATTTTTTTTTTTGAACTTGAATTAGGTAGAGGGTTGCAATGTTTCCGAAATACATGCGCCATAATTTTATTGCAATATTCAATCTGATTGCAGGGGCGGCCACTTGAGTAAAACGTCAAACAACGTTCACTCCAGAAAAATGCAATTAAAGCAAACTAGATAAAGCAAATAACATACAAATCAAATTGGTTTCATGAGTTGCGTGAAAAAAAAGCACGCTTCTCTTCTCTCTTCTATTTCTTACTAATACAAATTGAATTACTGTATTCTTGTCGCGTAAAAATCAGTCACATGTTTTGATGTTTTTTTCATTTTTGTCATTAAGATCTGCTTCTTGCTGTTAGTGATCACTTTAGTATTCTGGTTTTCGACTAACATTATTATTTATAGTTATAGCTCGCTGCTTGTAGCTTGATTTGACGACTGTCATGTAATTCAAAACCTGTTTCTACATTCCTAGTTCCTGAATTCTGATTTTATGAGTCATCCTTGTTCTTGAGTTTCGTTGCAGTATTTCTAACGTAAAAGTTGAAATCAAACTATTACATTAAAAGTATACTTTCCAGTTCTAGTTCCCATCTACATTATTGGTTTTGTTTCTATGGTTTTTGAATTTAATTCCTCGTTCGGTAGTGTTTTTTACGCATGCTGACAAAACTAATATCATTCTTAATTTCAAATGATCATCAGTCATAAGCTCAAGGAAATCAATATGTGATAAAGGATATTATGTTGCATATCAAACGGCCCTCTATCAGCCATGTTAAAGTTTAGTCCATCTATTCTCCTATCAGACTCACGTTCGGCGCTAATAATCCGTCTGAGGTCATAAAACACCTGCTGCGGTGGAATAAAAATACCAAAGCCGCATAACTGAATGGTTAAAAAAGCCCAGGAGATAAAAAAAATCTAATTATCCGGCATATCATGTGGACAACGTTTCCTGCTGCATGTGGTTATTCTAGTTATTGGGGGAGGACTTTCATCGGATTCGAACAGAACGGCTCCTTGCAGAAATTGTTTGTTCTTCACGTCACGAGGTAGTAACAAGGGGTCGTCGTACTTCGAAAAAGGGGCCACGACCTTCGCTTCACCCCCCTTTGGCACCCACGACCTACGAGCTTCGCACCCATCTTGTAAACACCGATTTTTCCACTTGCTCCATTCGAAACGCGCGTAAGGCAGATTCTTTTTCGTTCTTATTTTTCCCGCGCGGTGTCTCCCTCCTGAGCTACCCCTTCATTAAGATGTGGTCCAACCACGGTAGTGATCGTGCAAAAATGCTTAACTCCGCAGAAACGTGTTCTTTTATTCTTTTTCAACCCTTCCATTTGTTCCCTGATATTTTCTTACCATCCATTCGAGGAACTGGTTGGCGGTGGAAAATTCCAAGCGGTGATTTATTCTTTTTGTTTCGCTTTCTCCCGCTGAAATTTGTCATTAGCATGAATTCAACCTTTTCTCCTCTTCTATTTTTCTTCGTGCTGTTTTTCTCCAACGAAAGCCAATAAATTCAAGGTCAGCGTTGAAAGTTTGGACTTAATCAATTGAAGAAGAAATATAAAGCTGTCGAGTTCGTTGATTTACACGGTCAATCCTTCAAGGATCTATCTATAGATGGGCGAAAACATTTTCCTGGTTCTTTGAACAGTTCGGGACAATAGGACAATGATCGTAACTGTGCACATCATCGAAGGGGAAAATGCAGAGCATTGTTCACACTCTTTTAAACTTGACCTGGCGAAAGAAGCAGTCTGTACATTGCAATTTATTCATATTGTTAGCTTGTGTATGGGCAAACCTGTAGAAACACATGTCCAATTTTTTAGCTGTTTCCCAACTTCGTTGCTGAATGACTTTCTGTCACAACTCATTCTGAGCAGAATATATGGATTATTCAATACGATTCCTCAATTTATATTTATAAATATCACCGGAGAAAAATTGTTAACCTGTTTCGTGTAATTTTCTTTAAAAATGTGTACTTTTGTCCAAATTTTTGGGTTTATTCCCTATGATTCACTATTTTAAAATTCGAAAAAAAAAAAAAAAAAAACTTGGTTTCAAATTGCTAATCGAGGGAATACGTAATACGAGGCGCGTTCAAAAAGTAAGGGCCGTTTGCTTGTATTTAAATAATGGCGTTTCGAAGCACAGTTTTACTAGTGCTGGGCCATTAACTGACTCATTGTGAAGCTACAGCGTCATTTATTTCATTTCTAAAGTCGTATTGTTGTCCGTGAATGCAAAGAACAATGGCCACGAAAATCGTTGATCCCGCCAACTGTGAATTGCATTCTGTGATTCGTCGACTAATTAAGGCGTGCGATCCAAAACAAACGCCGTGGGAAATTGTCATCAGGCATAATCTTCCTCCTCGATAACGTACATCCTCACACAGCTGCCAAAACCAAGGAGAAAATTTAAGATTTTCGTGGAGAACTTTTTGATCACCCACCGTACAGTCCCGATCTTGCACCTAGCGACTACTTCCTCTTACATTTTAAACAGCGGCTAGGTAGACAACCTTTTGAAACCGAAGAAGGACTCGCTTGTCAACTGGTTCAACTTTCAGGCGGCATGTTTCTACGCAGAGGGGTTAAAGAAGCTGATGCAGCTGTACGAAAAATGCTTAGAAGTGAACTGCGATTAAGTAGAGAATTAAAGTAAGTTTGTACCTAACTAAATATGACATTATTTTTTTTTCTTATAAGTATTTTTTTTTTGACCAAACTGCCCTTACTTTTTGAACGCGCCTCGTAATTTTGTACGCGACAATGGTCTTCAAGTTGGCGTAAGCTGCTTTTGATAGCCATATGGTTATTTTGAACAGGCTTTTAAATTTCTTTAACTTAAATCATGTAATTCTTACCAGGTGAATTTAGGCATCGTTATGCAAAACGCAGTGTTCAATAGGTATCACAATCATACAAAAACGGTTACATATAGAAATCAAATATAACCAATAGAGTTGCTTCTAAATACGCCCAGCAGTAGATTCCATAAAAGACTTGAAGTTATGACAATATTCTAATCGAATCGCAAAATTGATGAAGAATTTTATTGACTATTGAAATAAAACTAAACTTCTAGAACAGTTATAACTCAAAAGCAAATAGGTTTTGGACGAGAATTTTAGTAGTTGCTTATTTACTTAACCGCTTCCCTTACAGTTTTTTTTTTTGGAGAAAATTGCAAAAAAAAAAAAAAAAAAAAAAAAACCCCACATTTTTTTAAACTTAATTTTTAAATACAAGGGAATGAAAAAAAAATATATGTAGGTTTCAAGTTGAATTTTTAATTTTTTATAAGTGTAAAATCATTTAGTTTCACCCGGGTTTTCTTGGGAAAATAATTATCTGCAACTCATACGAGACCGAGATAACTGGGGATAGTCAGAGGCTATCGGTTAAAAGTTAGCGATAACAATCAACATTTTTGCTCAGTTGTATTTACGATTCCTGAACTACGTGTTGCTCGTCTAAGGGTACGATTTGTGTTTCTATCAAAAAAATAAAAGATGAATAAATAAATATATAAACTGTAAATTTATTTTAGATTCGTAGAGTATAGCCCTTTTAATGGAATCGCCATGCTGCTAAAATATTGTACTATCCGGAATCAAAATGATACATTACACTGGTTCGGTACAGTGAAAATGAATTTTATTGAGTGGTATATTCTTTTAACCGACATTCAAATAAGCGGGCTCGACTTTATTATGTTGTCAAAAGCTTCAACGTTTCTTTTCCGTACACTATATATCAGGGGTGCCCATCCCCCCAAGCTCAATGGCGGAAATCCCCTCCCCCCCCCAAACTTTTCATAACCCTCTTGTGCTTTTTTGTTTTCATTTATTTTTTAAAAATATTATTTATTTATTTATTTTAATATTATTCATTTATATTTTTTAATATTATTATTATTTTTTAAATATTATTATTATTTTTTAAATATTATTAATTTTTTTTAATTATAAATTTTTTTACACATTATTAACTCTTTTAAAGTACTAATTATGCGCAGAGTAGAATCACTTTTTTTCCTTTCTAGACATTCCAAGCGCACTTGCAAATAAATAAAAAAGTAAATAAATAAATAATAAAGAAATAAAAGTAATAATTCAAGTTAAAAAATAAATTAATGAATAAATTAAATTAAAAAAATCAGTAAAGAATTTAAATTAAAAAATAATAATAAATAATTTAAATAAATAAATATATTAGTTTTAAAAAATCCCCCCCCCCCCAAAAAAAAATTTTGATGGCGCAACTTGCGCCATAATCCCCCCTGTGGGCACCCCTGCTATACATGCAGCATGAGTTCGTTTCAAGACATGCCTACTTTGGAGCCCCTAACAGAACGAAGGAAGAACCATCCGTACCTTCTACCCATTTACCTCTTACAGAAATTAGCCAGTCACGCATTTCTGGAGAAATGTGGAATCCACGCGATTTGGATCCAGAAGATACTATCTCATGACTACCGGGTTCAGGTTACGCCTAAACGGCGATCAGCAAAAAGTAAAAAAGGAATCTTGAGATTAAAAAAAAAAAAAAAAACGGCCATTCATTCTTTCGTGTTCTCTTTTCTTTGGCTGCCATACCCTTGTTCAAAGTGAATCCTGAGGTTGTTGTAAGATGTTGTGATTTGGCGAAGAGGGCTACTTAGTTTGCAATGACCCCATTTGTTTGGGTCATATTGTTTTGTGGTTTGTATGGTGTGGGGAAGCGGTGATAAAAACTTATTGGTATCTCATGAAAGAACAATCAAATAGTGAAACATTTTCAAAGATCCTGAAACTTGTATCTCCCAATGATAATTGCGGAGATACAATTTTGGTAATGTGAAATTTCCAATCTCTATAGCAGACCATTAATGCACAAGATTATTTTTTGAGGAAATTGGGAGCATATGCAGGTAAAGTCGATGATATTCTACTACTTAACAAATCACGAAGATAAAGAGGAGGGATGTGCTATAATTTATCTACCTTTGAAGTTTAACCATACCAGCTCACACGCCAGGTGCTACTGCTTCCAAGTGCAAGACCATTTTAATTACAATTTAAAGCTTCTGTTAAAATTAAATCTCTCTTCAGAATGGCTTACTGAAACAAAGAAAAAAAAAAGGATTCCTGTTAATGAAGACAAGTAAATAGCACTTTGTATAAAATGTTATCCGCAAGTTCAGTGCTAAGTAAATTTGTCGTACTCGTTATACTTTGACTGTATTACATGCATTTAAAAACAGTGGTAAACATACTTTTTCACGTTCTCAATTAATATCAAACAGAGACTTCATATCGAAACTTGTTTATACAAAATGCTGTGGTTTCATTAGATTTAGATAAGTATTTTTTTCTGTATAAGCAAGTACGTTTCTTTTTGAAAAATAAGCTATTAACCCCCAACTGTTTACTGGATTTTTTAATTATTAACAGTTTTGTCATAATACTTATGAGCCATAATAAGGCTTTAGATGCTCAGCTAGGGGACAAGGGATGTTAAGGGTCAATACTAATAATAAACTAAATCAGAATATCGGAGTCTGGCGGAGTCTTGACTTGTTAAAACTCATATGTGTTATCTAAATAAGTAACTGCATAAATATCTTCACGCAAAATTAACTGAGAATATAAATAGATGACAAAACAAATATTTCAGTTGTGTAGGCATTTTCAAGCATTAAACTGTTTATTAGCTAGTATTAAAGAGTGTTTTAGAAATTTGCAACATTTTATTTCTGTACAAGATCAGTACTAATTGTGCGAGATATATTTGCTAGAGTGCGGATCTATAGTGGAATTATTATTTTTGCTTCAGCTGAAGTTAGTGTTAGAGGGGAGATGCCCCCTTGAATTACGATCACACGATCAGCGGAAGGGAAACGAGAAGTTATGTCTGCAACTCAACTCCAACTATGCCTGCAATGCTTTATAAATCTCATTTTTTCTTCCTCTCTCTCTACCGGAATTCTCTATCAAAGCCAGTGCAGACCTTCGATAAGCCAGATTCCAAACGAATGGCAGACGGAATGATGACGAAAGATCAAAAACATTAGCCGAATGCCCCGTGTACCGAAACAACGAAAAACGATCGCGGCAGGTGGAAAGGGGGGGGGCTTTTATTTTACCAGGGGGCCTCGTTCCCATGGTAACCCTCAGTCCGGGAGCCGTTAAAACACCCACAAATAATCGTAACGACTTCGAGGGGAACCGTTCCAGACGGACATTGGCTTTAATCTGAGCAGAGACCGGCTTTTACCCGGATCCATTACTTTCGGTTATAAACGCTGCGAAACAATGCATTGTGTGCCTGCAATCTGGTGCTGGAACCAACTTCCTTGGCTTTTTTTATTCTTTTCTGGAGCCCTGATTCAGTCCGATGTTGCGTAAGGGAATTGCATATGATGTTACCAAATCTTTCAGACGAAATTTCAATCATTTTTGTCTCATCGAGCGAAACGCATCGAACTTTCAATATGAGATTGGCTGAGGGTTCTATGTGGTGGCTTTTATGACTATGAGATAAGAGGACCACCAAGTTTCATGTTTAGGAAAAGTATGGCATAAATGTAATCCCATCACCATCTTTTTCTGTTCATTCAATTTAAAAATGTATCTACGACAAAATTATTTAATAACGATTTTTATAAAAAGGTTTTGCACCAAATGCTGTCATAAAAGCTTGCACAAGATGGGGTAACAAGCGATAATGTACCTCTTCTGGAAGTTTCTTGTCTCCGAAAAAAGGAGGAGGATGATTTTGAGACACAAAATCCATAATAATTTGAAGTAAGGCATAATTCTTTAGCTGATAAATCATATAGGCTTGCAACTAAATCTATGTTGGAAATTTCACAGCTTTATAACCTTTTATTAAGTAAGTAAAAGGGTTTGAAGCAATAGCAATATTGAAAAGGAAAAATAATAATAAATAAATATTTTGTAGGAAATTAAAATTCAATTTCAAAGTATTTGATAAATACCATTAAGACAACGAGCACTTATGAAGTATTTTGATTTTTAATTTAAGCTCACCGCTAAAAAAATACCCCCCCCCCCCCACACAAAAAAACCCACTTAAAATTTGAAATGGTTTTACATTATAAGCTGCTGCAGTCATAACTTTCATTGCATTCATGCAAACGTACCGACCTTCTCGAAAATATTTTCGATGTCGTCATTTTATGGCACACAGGTGTTGACATTTTTTACTTAGTCTTTCATTGTCGTCCAAGGAATCTCATGTACATTTGATAAAAGAAAGGACTGAAAGTCTCTTAGACCAAAGCAAAATGCTAGAGTACGTTAAGTGAATGCAGAGTGCAGTTGTAATGTAACCAGAAGCAACTTGCTGGAAAATGGTTCTGCAAAAGTGATTAATACAGGACTGAGCAGTGGGGGGGGGGAGGGGGGGTGCAATGACCGTCTCCTACTTTTTTGCCCCAAAATCAGTCGAACTCCAACTCTTCGTGCAGCAGCCTAGGATTAAAAACGGTAGCACAGTTGGTTCAGCTGCAAAGAAGTGTTGCTTCTTATATAAAGTTTGTCCTTAACACCGATGTAGAGCATAGTGTCTGCTCTACAGAAACAGATTGGTTCTAAGCATTCTACTCATCTGCAACATACCGCCACTATTGGCATATTGCAATGATAGTGGAGTTGGGGGGGGTGGGAGAGATGATGGCTGTTGTTGTTACTTACACCAGTTTGGTATCCGAGCCCCAGTAGACAAATCCACTTCGTTCAAGGCAAAATGGGTACGGCTTCCGTTTTTACAAGCACCATTCAGGTGGATGTCAGATTTAGCTCAACAGGCATGCCACAAGGATCCGTTTATAGGTAGCCAATCGCAACACCTTCACACACAAAACGGAGATGGACAGGAGAGATAGAAAGAATCCATGCCTAAGTCGGAATTTGAACTCTGAACCACTCCATCCGCAAATAATACTTTTCTGACCACTAATCAAGGGAGCCGGCGGGAAGATGATGGAAGCATGGTGATGGCCAGCAAGATGGAAACTGTTGTTGTGTAAGAGCCAAATGCCAAAACTCAAGCACAAATGAGTGCATTTATATCAACTTTTTTTGCAACACCAAATAAAGACTTTTCTTCCATGACCATAACAATTCTGGGGGAGGTGAAGATACTATTTTCTTCGTCTCCTTGGTTTAATTCAGATTTAGCTTCCTGTGTTCAATCCGAGAATTAAATACCATAATGGATGAAATATATATAATTGTGCTAAAAAATAAAAGATAATAATGCAGTGTTGAAATGCACAGGAATGGAAGACTCAAATGCACAGGAATACTTGCAGTACCCATGCGCATTTGTGTTTTCCAACGTTGTATTACTTGCGTTTAAAGAAATGCATATTTCAAACATTGATAATGCGTGCTTACAGTGGTGTTACTTACACTAATCTGTAGACCTAGGCACCCCGATCCTTTAGGCCTTAAACTTGTGACCGGATAGTCACAAATTAGATAGCTGCCCATCGTACCTGCTAATAATAGTTGATGCAATCTAAATTTGTCATCCTCACAATATCCTATGTTTAGTGCTATATTGGTGATCTTGGTCCGAATCAGATTTTGTCGAGATATGTTATTCTTCCATTCATAGTGTGTGTGAATGAAATTAGTCGAACTTCCACCCCAATGGCGTTCCTTAAAATGAAAGTCACGTCTTTGTACCTAAATAGAGTAGCAATATATAGAAATCATGCTCAGTTTTCAGCGTAATTTAAACAACGATAATTAACTTTTCTTTTGATTAACTAGAGGCAAATTTTGAAGCTAATCTTTGAGTTGTGCAAACACGTCTCGAAAACTCCATTCATTGCCAACAACTCATATTGTTTGCCAATAACTCATATTGTTTGCCAAAAACTCATATTGTTGTTATTTTTTCCGTGCAAATAGAGAAATAATAGATATTTTGAATTCCAATTAATGGAAAAGAGATGAAAAAATTGGAATAAACTTTACATAAATCTATAATTAGCAATCAAGAGTTTCAAAGTGATTAGTACTTGGAAGCGATTATTATTAGGAATATTTTTCAAATACTCAACATCGTTTGGCGCAGTATGGTCTACTAAGGCACTTGCGCCAACACACCACCCAACTTTATTTCAGAGTTAAACTAAAACACTTCCTCGCTAAACAGGAATATCCAAAGACAGATTTTTGGACTTGCCTTAGTCTGGCTGTGGGTTCTGAAGTTGTTCATTGAAAAATTAAAAATAATATCGAGCCCAAACCAATAGCACTTTATTTCAGTTAATCTTTGCCGTAATAAATGGTTTACGATTCCAAACTCTTAGAGAAAATCTTTGAAGCAAATCTGAACTCCCCAACTCCATAGCGGAACGATACTAAAAACACTTCCTAGCCAAAATGGAATGTCCTATGCCAGATTTTTGGAATTAAGCTAGCTTCTAGGGCACACAGTTGTTCATAAAACGATTAAAAATATTACACTCATGTCAAAAGCATCTTAATTCAGTTAATCTTTCCGAAACAAAAGTTTCGCTGTAACAAACCCTTGGAGCAAACCTTTCAAGCACTGCAAAAAAAATGAACTGTTGTTTTTACAGAATAATACTGGCAGCCGAGGTTTCAATTTAAAACTGTAAAATGCTAAGTAATAAACTATAAAACTAGTAATTTTACAGTTTCTTACAGTAAAATTAGAAATTTTACAGTTTATTGCAGTAAAATTTAGCTGTATTGTACTGTAAAAACAACAGTGTAATACTGGCAGCAAAGGTTCCAGTTTAAAACGGCAAAATGCACGGTAATAAACTTTAAAATTAGCAATTTCGCAGTTTATTTCTGTAAAATCAGAAATTTTACAGTTTTGTACTCTAAAAGTAGAAATTTTACAGTTTAATACTGTAAAAGGACAAATTTTTACAGTTTATTACTTTTTAAATTAGGTTTATCATACTGTAAAAACAACATTCATGTTTTACAGTGAGCAAATCTATGCTACCCAAATTTACTGCAAAGATGGACTAAAAGCACTTCCTCTCCAAAAAGGAATGTCCGAAGCCAGAACTAAACATCCTAACAAACGAAAGTCTCGTACTCGGCGAGGACGAGCCATCGTGCACGTGCATTCCCTCTCCGTTGGGGTCAGATGTGGGCCAATGCCGGAGGACCGGGACATTTGACATTCACGTCCCGCCATTTCATAAGGGGCGATTAGGCCGGATTGCACGTAAACCTCATTACGTCTGGCACGCTCGCGCATTCTTCCCTCGATCTCTTGAACCAGTCCATTATAAGAATTGCTCAGTTGGACCTTACTGGGACAGACACACATCGGAAGAAAGCTGCCAATGTGACGTGAATGTTTTAAAGCGATGAGGATGTAACGGAGGAGCATAATTAAATCACGTTTGTTTCACAATTAATAAGTGGTGATTTGTGTAAAATGCGAAGATATACCAATATTTCATAATTTGTGGAAGCCGTTTGGTGCCGTTTAGTACGTCAAGTATTACATTTATGAATGTAGGTATAACTCCAAAAGGAAAGCAAATTTCAAAGTAAAATATATTTATTTGCAAAGAAGGATTTTTTATCCTTATTTATTTAGTGTTTTGCTTTAATGTATGTGATTTTTAAACATTAGAACTCTTTTTGTTGGACCTTACTGGAACACATATCGGAAGAAACGTGCCAAGGTGACATGAATGTTTTAAAGCGCTTTCGATGAGGATGTAACGGGGGAGCTTCATTAAATCACATTTGTTTCACAATATTTCCAATTATTGAAGTGGGTGATTTGTGTAAAATGGAAGATGTACCACGATTTCACAGTTCGGGGATGCCGTTTGGCGCTGTTTAGTAAACCAAGTATTACATTTATGAATGTAGGTATAACTCCAAAAGGAAAGCAAATTTCTAAGCAAAATATATTTATTTGCAAAGAAGTTTTTTTTTTTATTAATCTTTATTTATTGTTTTTACTTTTTGTTTTCAATTCTGTGATTTTAAACATTAGAACTTCTACTTTTTAAGTAACCGGCGGAATCAAACGAAAATTGGTCCATAGTAGACCCTACTGAGTACAGGTGCTGATTCAATTTGTTTGTCAATATCTCCAAGGGGGGTGGAGCAATCGCACGTGTTCTGCGCGGGGGTGATTGCTATATCTCAGAAGTAACCGGCGGAATCAAACGAAAATTGGTCCATAGGTAGACCCTACTGAGTACAGGTGCTGATTCAATTTGTTTGTCAATATCTCGAAGGGGGTGGAGCAATCGCACGTGTTCTGCGCGGGGTGACTGCTATATCTCAGGAAGTAACCGGCGGAATCAAACGAAAATTGGTCCATAGGTAGACCCTATTGAGTACAGGTGCTGATTCAATTTGTGTGTCAATATCTCAAAGGGGGTGGAGCAATCAAAAGTGCTTATTTTGTCATTGCACCTACTGTATCTCGGGAAATATTGCTGCGATTTGAATGAAATTTGGAATAACACTAACCCAATATGGAAGCAAGCATCGATTAAATTTTGGGGATGCCGTTTGGCGCTGCTTAGTAAACCAAGTATTACATTTATGATTTATGAATGAAGATATAACTTCAAAAGGAAAACAAATTTCTATGCAAAATATTTTTATTCAAAAGGAAGTTTTTTTTTTTATTAAATCTTTATTTATTGTTTTTACTTTTTTTTTCAATTCTTACTTTTCTGCTTCTACTTTTTCGTTACCGCAAAATTCATTCAATTACTTTCAACAGGGTTTTCTACGTACAATATTCTTAGAACATTAGTATTCCGTTTAGAATTTTTGCAGAAAACACTAAATATTTTTTTGCCTCTTGAGTGTTTTGATGTTCTGAAATCAATTTTTATTTTTATTTATTTATTTATTTATTTATTTTTTGAAATAGTAAAATCATAGCGACATGTAAAAATCAACTGTGAAAAGACGATATATTATGCAGCTAACAAAATAAGAATGTATTACATTTTTAATTTTTTCCATTATGGGAATTACTCGGTTAGACCTTACTGAGAATCGGAAGAAGCCTGCCAAGGTAATGTGAATGTTTTAAAGTGCTTTCGATGAGGATGTAACGGAGGAGCTAAGTTAAATCACGTTTGTTTCACAATATTTACAGTTATTGAAATGGGTGATTTGTGTAAAATGCGAAGACATACCAATATTTTATAATTGGGGGAAGCCGTTTGGCGCTGTTTAGTACATAAAGTATTACATTTATGAACGTAGGTATAACTCCAAAAAGAAAACAAATTTCAAAGTTTATTATATTTATTCACAAGGAGGATTTTTTTATCTCTATTTATTCAGTGTTTTACTTTAATTTATGCGATTTTTAAACATTAAAACTATTTTTGTTTTCTTAATATTTATTTGAATACTTTCAACAATGTTTTCGATGCATACATTCCTAAAACATTCTTATTATATTTAGAATTTTGGGAGAAAACCTAAATAGTTATGTGCCCCTTAGTTTTTTATGCTCTGAAATCTAGCATATTTTGAAGTATAATTTATTTTGAATTATAAAGAATAGTGACACGTAAAAGTAACAGTAAAAGACGTTATATTATACAGCGAACAATATATACTACACAGCAACGTTTCTTGACAACAATATCGTGACGTTTACGTGACGTTAGCCTATGAAAAACGAGCTGGATAAAACGTCACAGCCTACTTGGCGAATTAGAGGAGATCGCTGACTGCTTGTGAGCTCTTATTGGCTCTGCCCGTAGTGACGTTCACTTTTAAGTTAAATTGCTGTCTAGTATAGTATAAAATTTTTATTCGTTCTTCCCAAACATTATCCAAATTCACCAGTTTAAGCCCTATAAAGTGTTAAACAATACAATTTTACTGAGCACTTTTATTTCTGAGCACTAGTAATTGAAAAATTATTTCTCTTGCAGGTGATCGGTGAAATGCCCTTTTCTTTCTTTAAACTTAGTGGCATAAATTTTTTGAGACAGGAAACCTTTTTTTTTTTTTTCAAATAGCATTAGTCAACTTACTTTGCTTTGCAAAAATGTATGAGCACCTAGTATTGCAATTTCAAGCTTGCAAATTTCTTCTGTAGTTTATGGTCTACTTTAACTATTTAATAAAATCAAGTTTGTGCTATGAAATTTGGTGCAATAGATTAAAAATAATTAATAATAAAAATTACTGGACATCATAGGTGTTCCTCTTTCCTAAAATTAAAGCAAACGTGACAAAATCCAACTCTTTACTCATCTACAAACCTTAAAATAAAAATTTAATGAAAACTTCACAGCATGGCCATAGTGCATGTGGGTATAACAGTAACCCATCCAATACTATTGAATTCAGCTTTCATCAATTCACCTGACAGACATAAATTGAATTTTCATTCTGTTTAATTAGCCCGAAATTAGTTCGCCATACTAACGAGTTATATCCCAGAAAGTCCACAAATTGTCTTCCACCGACATAACGGATGGCCATCGCAGAGAAATTGAATGATGGACATAGCACGCGGCAAGATAAATGTGCGAAACAGAGTCTTTAATCGCTGGACCAATGAAGAGCAGGTTGCAGAGTCCCGCTGTTCATTGACCACTCTACAGGTGGATAATCCTTCATCCTAGCTGTTGGATGTTTCGACGCTTCGGCTGAGAAACAGACAAATTAATGGATGACTCCGGAGGATGCTGTCTGAAGTCATGAAAAATGCATCCCGTGTTGTGGGGAGTGTTGAGCTACATCTTGAATATATAAGACGTTCTGGAAAGTGTAAGTGATGAAAGTCTACTATTAAATTGAGGATTTAAAAAATTTAGATGGAAGGAAATCATAACCAGGAGCGCCCAGATCTAAAATTTTTGGGAGGGGGAAAATTATCAGTTTGTCGAATGAAATTCCAATTTTGCCGAATGTGAAGTACAAGCATGCACACATGTCGTACATACATATCATTTAATGAGAAGAAACATTAGGCATCTTTTATTATTTTTTAATTAAAAACAGCAACAGTCGCAGCGTGGCATTATTATCTTCAAATTGCCGAATCGTCAGCAAAATTTGCCGAATAAGAAAATTTTTGGAAGGTCACAGTGACCTTCCGTGACCTCCCATCGGGCGCTTCTGGTCATAACATCGATTAATGGTAAGGAGTAAGGTTGAAATGTACACTAGCCGATTAATTCTGGACACCAATTTTTTAAAGACTATTTCTCTTCTTACTTCCTCCGTCATAATTTTCACACTTTACATCCAGTTACAGGTTTAAATTCAGCCAGGTGAAATGTACGACACTTCCGCTTTCATCGGGGCAGAGCTCTTAAAGATATAATCATTAATAACATATGTAGTCTTATGATATATGCATAAAACTATGTTTCTTCATTGCTCTGCTTAGTCGTTTTTTAGCATTTAAAGCAAATAATAAGGTATATAATTACATTTAAATTAAAAAAAAGAATTAAAAAATGAAAATAATCGCGTTGTTTTTGTGCAATTTTTTGAAAGTTCAGTCCCTTATATCTGCCAAACATCTTTGAATAACAAAGCAACTTTTGTTTTATATAAAAGCTGGTAAAAAGTACTTAAAATACCACAAATAAAGAAATTTTTATCTTGTCCCCCACATGCATTTTTTTTAGCGTTGAAAATTGGATTTTTTAAAAAATTTACATTTTTGGGGGGGCATATCTCATAAGGGGGATGGAGTAACAAGCCAAATTTTTTAATACAGTAAGTAACAATGACTATGAATATATGATAAAAAATGGGCTTGTTACTTTGAACCCTCCATGGGTTTTTTAATTTTCGAAAGTAGTAAAAATTTTCGTCGTGAACTTTGACCTTGAAAAAATAAATATTTTTTTTAAATCTGAAATTTATTGATAGCATATAAAAAAAGATCTTTTTCTCAGCTTTCTAATGAGCTATGTTTGAGCTCAAAATTTTTGATAGAAAGTTATAATTCATAAGACAAAGTATCAAAAAGCCCGATTTTCACTGTTGCCAACAACAAAAATGGCCTGTATATCAAAGGGTAATTTTTTTAAAAATAAAATTAACACTATTTTGAGCTTTGGGAAGTAAAAGGAATACACATGCAAATTTTCATCAAAATCAAACATGGTGATGCGCACCCCATTTGTTCATTTAAAATGGAATGACCCCACAGTAATTCATGTTTTTCTTTTCAAAAAAAGTATTGGTAAAATCATTTAACTGAAGCCTATACAGACACATCCATTACTTTTTTTCTAAATTATATTTTACGTTGACTAGTAAAATTTAGAATAAGTTTAACATTTGGAGTGATGAAAGCAAGCTATCATTTGAAATTGATAAAAAATAACATGGAAATTAGGTTGAAATGCAGTGTATATCTCGAAAAAGCACTCACTAACGGATAAGTTTACAAACAATAACAAGAAATTAAATCTTTCAATGCCAAGTGTTGCTGACGTCTCTTTTTCCCTTTGATACTTTTTTTTGGTTACTTCTCTAAACATAGTTTCTCTAATGATTGAAAGTCCCTGTGAAATCTCATGATGTGGAAAATAAAGAGATATGTGTATAAAAATACTCGTCGGTTACAAGTCCTAACTCATAAAAAGGAAATGTACCAGCAGTATAATTTAAATTTAAATCTTATCAGATCAGTTTGTTTGTACACAATACGTCCCATTGCATGTAGAAATAACAGAAAACAAAAATGACATACATTTGCTAGTAGTGAAAAATCGTTTCACGTATGTAAAACTTTTGTCAAGTTCATCCTTTTCGTGATTAACGAAGCTGCTATCTTCATGTGCTCTACTGACTCAATCCTATCTCATTTGAAAGGCGATATTCATGTTGTTTAAAACGGTTTACACATCTTAAAAAAATGGATATTTTAAGAAAACTATTTCAGATAAGATTAAGACAAAGACGTATTTTGTTTTTCATCAAACATAATTTAAATTCGAGATATCAAAATTCAAATTAATTTTCAGTGAAACGCAATTTGAAGCAGGAACTGCATTTAACTGTTGAAAAAAACAACAAGCTTTAAGTTCTTTATTGCAATCCTACTCCCACCAATTTTTGACACAAGTTAATTTTCAGAAGCGTTGCAGTCTTTGACCGATGGCTAATCAAAGAAGTAAAATTTAAAATATCCCACTTTCTTAGAATATGACCAGTCCAAAGAGGTATCTACCCTGACGGCAAAAAAATTAAAAGGTTTTTCATCTTTGGCTAACTGTTTATTAAACGATGGATTGAAACTCTGTAAGGTGATGTATTCAAGACACTTTACGAACATCAAGCATTATTATAATGAATCTGAGAATTTCAGCAATTAAAACCGAATGACCGAAACTAATTCAATTTGCAACCGAGTCTCAAATCTTAAGTTACCCATCTCTGCTTCCAAAGATAACACCCCGAAATAACCACGAAATATTACAAAACCTGTCCGCGAAACAAGCCGAGTGCAAATTTGCTTAACCAGATATGACCTCCTCTTTTGTGTAAACTCATCTGAAGATGGACATCACTCATCTTTAACAGCGCGGAGTAACGGAAATTACACTTGGCCACGTGGAAAGCTGATAACAGCGTGGCAGGTGATGATGCTGGAAGCTCCAGGAGGAAAAGAGATACCATCGCTGACAAACCCTCGATGGGAGATAACTGGATGATGTTTCGGGCAGAATTTGGACTGTCGAAAGATGTGTTTTATGGATACTGGTAGTAGGTAGTAATATTTTGTGACAAACTTGCTTACGCAAAGAGCTTACTAGGATTCCATAAAAACTCACTTCGTAAAATCAGAAAACATATTATTATATACATATGCATATTTTGCTTGGCTACAACACTGCAAAAAATGAACTGTTGTTTTTACAGTATAATTTTGGCAGCCGAGGTTCTAATTTAAAACGGTTAAATGCACAGTAATAAACTGTAAAACCAGCAATTTTAGTTTCTTATGATAAAGTAATCAATTTTACAGTTTATTGCTGTAAAATTTAGCTGTGTTATACTGTAGAAAAAACTATAATATTGGTAGCAGAGGTTCCAGTTTAAAACTAAAATGCACGGTAATAAACTGTAAAATTAGCAATTTTGCAGTTTATTGCTGTAAAATTAGCAATTTTTACAGTTTAATATTATAAAATTAGCTGTATTATACTGTAAAAACAACATTTATTTTTAACAGTGCGTCATTCATTTTTTTTTTTTACACTGGCATTCCTACCATGGGTTAAACCAGAGGCGGAAATTTATCGCATCACACCCTCTCCAATAAATAAATAATATTCAAGCATGAAGTTCGTGCAACTATCAGAGGAAATTAATTTTTATTTCGATAGTGTAACGAAAATTTTAATTAAAAGATAGGTGTAACTTATATTGCGTTTAATTTACAATTGCCGTTTGTTTAAAACTGCATTTGTTACCACTCCTTCCACGCAATGTTGTGTTCTATTCCATTCGAAATGTAATTGACAAAATGACAAAATATAATGTCAGATCGATCGAGAAAAAAAAAATCAGACTACTTATATTTAAATAATTTCGCAAACCCATTTTGGAAGTCAACCGAAGTATACCCCCCCCCCCCCCATTATGCCGTTAGTAATATACGTACATATGTATAATGGCCCATTTTCAGGGCATGCTGAACAACTGGCACTGAATAATTACGATGGAGACAACAAACACTTATAACTGCTTTTCATACGTCTTGTAGCTGTAACCGTGTCCAAATTTGTTGTGTGTTATATCATAGCATGCTTATATACGTTTTAATTATAACGTATCAAAATATGTCTAATATGTCTTCATTATACGCAGGGCTGTAGCCAGACTATTGTTTCGGGCAGGGTTTTCCCAACTCATTTCTCGTGAAATCTATATGATAGATAAAATTTGATTTCATGTTTTATTGCTTTTTGGCACAGTTAGGGCCCTGCTCCACATCAGTGTAAAACGCGACCGAAAACTAAGAGCCCTGCTCCACATCAGCGTAAAACGCAACCGAAACCTAAGGCAGAAACCGAAAATCCGGGCACTTTCCATAGGAACACTATTTGCTCCATTTTACGTTTCTGCTTTAATTTTCTGCTTTACGTCAATGTGGAGCAGGTTCCTTAATGCTTAAGAGGCATTAAAATGAAAAATAAAATAACATATCTTTCCAATGAAGGAAAAAATTCTGATGTGTACAAATCATCTTCGCCCCAGTTAAAAAGGTGTACTGTTGTGTATAAAATTATGTTTACAAAAACTACGATAATGAAAAATACTGCAGTTAAATCAATTAATTTGTACTATCATTCAATAATGATAATTTCATTTTTTAAATGAAATTGAAAAGTAAATAAGAAAATTAAAAATAAAATAGCAATAATATTATTTTATCATCACCAAAAATGGGCATTAACCCATTAATGCCTAGCGTCCCTTTTTAGGGACGGTCCAAAAAGTGTCTGAATTGACCAAAAATGAACATTGCAACCAAATAATAATGTACAATTATTACTTTGGTATGGTTTCAATTCATTATTAACAGATTGCAGCACATAACCATTGTAAAGTGTGGTATGTAGCCGTGTAACCAGCATACAAAATAACTCTGGGAAAAAAATGCCAGGCATTAATGGGTTAAAAAGCATTTTTTTTGTAATGGTATTGAAAAATTTCGGAGGGGGTTTGAACCTCCAAAACCCACCCCTTAAATACGGCCCTGATTACATGTATATTAAGAATATTACATTCTCACTATTAGAACTACAAATGTGTGCGGATAGCAATAGCCTGTATATATTTAAAAATAGAAAATGTGGCATCTACCCTTCAAATTTTTAACAATAAGATATATGTATAAACATGACGACGTATTTAAAACACATTACAATCACTCAATAATTTTATACATTTTTATAACAGACTATTTTACTCGTGTCTCGTAAAGATTAATAATGAGGAAAAAATGAATAAAGAGTTATTTTTTATTAATACAAAAATTTCTCATATTTTAGACATATACATAGCTGAAACTCGTTAACTACCACAGACGCTGTATTAAAATTATTCTAATAGAAAGAGTATACTCTTAAAAAATGTTATGCGTCCAATACACTTTCAATGATGTCTGCATGAGGAAATATGTAAAGGTGAAAATTATGAAACATTAATGTATTCAAATTAATATTATAAAAAATATATACCGTAAAGTCGCGTTACTTGAACCCTAGGGGGTTACTTGAGCCCATTACAGTAAAATGATAAATCTAGTTTGTACTTATTATTGAGATTGCACGTAGTCCTCGTTTCTCTCTAGATAGAGCACTCTGCGTCTCTAATGCTAGTACCAAACCCAGATTTTATCATTTTACTGTGGGCTCAAGTTACCTCCTTGTGGGTCCAAGTAACCCGACTTTACGGTATACTGCAAAATTTTTGTTTCAGTTTTTTTCTCATTTGGTCAAAAGTAGGTAGATTTTAAAATAGTTTTAAAATTATTAATTAGCTTTTATTATATTTATGTACAAAAAGCCCAGTTCTGGTTTCATCAATTGATTGTTTTTTTTTTTTTTTTTTTGAATTCTGGATTAAAAATCAAGGTGAAATTTTACATGATAACTAAAATATCAATATTTTCACATTTAATACTTTATTTCATAGACCACATTATTTTGTGACTGTAAAATGGAGTCATAGAAAAATCAGAAAGAAAAACTAAATAACTCAAAGTTTTTACAAATTATTTATATCAACAACTTTAACTCCGTAACTTTCATACATTCAATTATTTAAACATCAATTTCTCATTTCGACATGTGTTTAATCCCGTAATACCGACCTTTTTTTCTTAAGATATTTTGTATACTGGTTACAAATAGTGTTTAATGGACAGGCAAAATAATTTAAAAAAATATCATGTAAAAAATTATTTATTAAGGAAAGAAAAATCCTACCTAAAATGGACGCTAGGCTCCAGACGGTACATACTTTTTTACAATTTTTTTTTTCTGCCTACGATATAATATTTAAAAGACATTTGCTAAAAAGAAATAAAAGCAGCAATTAACATAAACTGGGATTTTGTTAATAATATTAAAAACTTAGCTTTTTGTTTTTGAGATTGAACGATGTAATTCTTGATAAAGATCATAATAAAATGGATACAGATCACACTTTACAGCGGTTATGTACTGCAATCTGTTAATAATGAATTGAAATAATACCAAAGTAATAATTGAACCCAATTATTTGGTTGAAATGTTCATTTTTGTAAAATTCAGACACACATTTTGGACCGTCCCTAAAAAGGGACGCTAGGCATTAATAGGTTAATGAAATATTAATCTCCCATTTTTACCAAATGAAAATTGACTTGATTAAACTTGACCCCTCTCGTCGCTTCTTCCACAGGTGGACAATCACTCAGCTTTAAGAGCGGCCGGACTGTTGAATGTATCGGATGCTGTTGTTGTGGAGGAAATTGCACTCGTGGTGTTACAGCCCAGAGAAGACAGATAAGGGCGTGGTACGAGTGGAATTGTGAATTGCACCAGGCTAAGAGATACCATCGCTAACAAAGTCGATGATATGAGATGATTCATATATGTTGTGACAGCAGCCGTGGTATTAAAATACACATAAAGGTAACCACAGTTGAATTTTGCATGTGATCTCCAGGAAGTAATGAGTAATGTGCTTTAGTGCCTTCATTCAACTATTTAGCTCATAATCATAATGGACGTTATATGTTTTGCACATTTATAGCGTTAGTTGTTCGTCATTGTAATGAAAGATTAAATGAAACTAGTTTGTGGAACTAGGTGACCCGTGCGGAATTCCGCAAAGAAAAAAAAAAAAAAAAAAAAACTCTAAACTTAAAATTTAATACGACAATTTTTATTGGCTTCATTTTGCACAACATCGCCATCTACTGCCGTCGTTCTGACAACTTTTCAAAGAGATCAAAGACACGTTCACTTTTACAACTACTACAAAAGTGATACCCTATATTAAAATCAAATACCCAAGGCTACTACTAAACTAAATACTAACGTTATCGCAAAACTACCCTAGTATTTTGAAACAATAAAAGTTACAATTAAGGTTTACCGAGCTAAGCCTTGGCTTGAAATGTCGCACTTAAAATTGATTTGAACAACAATGTAACGATTTTGACAGTTGAGCAAAAAATTTAACTTTTTCAAACTTCAATCGCTTATAAGTCGCTTAAACGTGGATTTTCGAGATTCTCGTTACGCGGCGCTAGCGGAGAAACGTTCTAAAGAACGCATTTTTTTTAATCTTTCGAATGAAATCAAAATGGAGACGATACGACAATTATTTCGCTAGATAGAGTCAATTTTGTGCCCAAAAATTGAAGTTCGAATAAAAAACGAACCGACACTTTTCAGAGGGTGGGTCTAATTTTCGTCAATAGCCCGCGGGATAAGCTTCAAAATCATAAATTATCTTGCAATTCGATAAAGAAATGAGCGAGTTTCGACCGGGTATAGGATTCGGCTTAGAGAAATAATATATGGAGATTTATGTACTTATTTATTTGAAATATTTTGAGATTTTTTTTTCATAAAATTAAAATAATTTATGAATTTGTGTACTTGTATATTTCAAATATTTTGAGATTTTTTTTTGTATATATACACTGAAGTGACAAAAGTCATGGGATAGCAATATGCAAATTTTCAGATGGCAGTAGCATCGCATAGAACAGGTATAAATGCGCAGTGCTTTTACAGAGCTTTCATTTCTGTTCAAGTTATTCATGTGAAGAGGTTTTAACGTGATGATGACCGCACGACGTGAATTAACAGACTTTGAACGCGGAATGTTAGTTGGAGCTAGACGCATGGGTCATGCTATTTCGGAAATCGTTAGAGAATTCAACATTCCCAGATCCACTGTGTCAAGAGTGTGCCGAGAGTATGAAATTTCAGGCATAACATCCCACCATGGACAGCGCAGTGGTCGACCGCCTGCACTTAAAGATCGAGACCGGCGACGTCTGCAAAGAGTCGTAAATTCTAACAGACAAGCAACACTGCGTCAAATCACCGTAGAAATCAATGTGGGACGTACAATGGACGTGTCTGCTAGAACTGTGCGGAGAAATTTGGATTTCTTGGGCTATTCCAGCAGAAGACCGACTCGAGTGCCTTTACTGACAGAACGACATCGCTTGCAGCGACTCTCGTGGGCACGTGAGCATATCGGTTGGTCCCTAGATGAATGGAAAACCGTGGCCTGGTCCGATGAGTCACGATTTCAGCTGGTAAGAGCCGATGGTAGGGTTCGAGTGTGGCGCAGACTCCACGAAGCCATGGACCCAAACTGTCAGCAAGGCACTGTTCAAGCTGGTGGTGGCTCCGTAATGGTGTGGGCTGTTTTTTCATGGCATGGACTTGGTCCTCTAGTGCGACTGGACCGAACATTGACTGGAAATGCTTATGTGCAGCTACTTGGAGATCACTTGCAGCCATTCATGGACTTCATGTACCCAAACAACGATGGGATTTTTATGGATGACAATGCGCCATGTCACCGGGCCACAACTGTCCGCAATTGGTTTGAAGAAAATTCTGGACAATTCCAACGAATGATTTGGCCACCTAGATCGCCCGACATGAATCCCATTGAGCATTTATGAGACACCATCGAGAGGTCTGTTCGTGCCCAAAATCCTGCCCCATCAACGCTTTCACAATTATGGACGTCTATCGAGACAGCATGGCTCAATATTCCTGCAGAAGACTTCCAACGACTTGTTGAGTCCATGCCACGTCGAGTTGTTGCACTTCGCCGGGCAAAAGGAGGGCCGACACGATATTAAGAGGTATCCCATGACTTTTGTCACTTCAGTGTATATAAAGGGTGTTTTTTTAGATGTATAGAACTTTGAAATGGAATAAAACACAGATGATTTTTTTAAATTGATATGACATTTATTTTATTCGAAAGATAATCTTCTGGCAAAAACATGCAATACACAACCAGCTTTTTCTCTCCATCCACGGACTGCAGTTTCGTGCTTTTTGGCACTCATCAGCATGGAATAGGAATTGCATGTTTTCGCTTCAGCCCTGGCTTAGGGGCGGTTACTTTCTGCTTTATACCTGAGCTTTGCCTTAACCCTCGTGGGTTCCTTGGGGTCATATGTGACCCCAATGCAATTTCTGTTTAATATATCTTGTTAATCAACCATTTGTTTTTAATGGCGTTTTGAGGCTTTTATTCTTCTAGTTTTCTATTCAAAATAATGCTATTATTGTGTTTTATTTTTCCCGAATTGCATTTTTTGCACACAAGGCCCTTGAGGTCACTTCCCCAGAATGCCAAAAAAAGAGGACGTTGCAACTTTGTCCAAGAGAACCGGACAGAAAATGCATCGAAAAATGTCATAAATGTTTGAAATTTACTTGCAAAAAATCATGTTTTTTCAGGTCTGTAACAGTTGTAAATAACTCTACAGTTATTGTAAGAATTGCTCTAAAATGTTAATTTTTAATGCATAAACTAAATTTTACTTTGATTGTGTCTTTTTATTTTTATTTTTTTAGCATTAAAAAGTGTGTGAACTTAAATAATGCATGTAAAATTCAATAATAATAATAAATTAATTAAAGGAAGCATTGGGGTCGTTTATGACCCCAAGGGTCTTGAGTGTAACTGAAATGGGAGGAACCCATGAGGGTTAAAATTTTCGAGTTGTACCGTACCAAGTGCGGTCGCTCTCTGGTGTTCTAATTTCACATCAGCTACCAAGTTTTTGTGCGCGCTTTTTGCTCTATAAGAGGATTTTTCAGCCCGTTTAATTCCTATTCCATGCTGATGAGTGCCAAAAAGCACGAAACTGCTGTCCATGGAATAATCAAGCTGGTGGTGCATTGCACATTCAATAATATTTTCTTCAAAATGGAATTGCGGGCATCCTGTATTAAAAATATAAATAAATTTCTGCTTCAGTGAGAAAATTCATCAAAATTTCGACACACGCTTATCAAATTTCATACGATACTGCTACCGAAATAGCAATCGACTTTCCGTGAAGATGCGGGGATCGGGCAGATTGGACAAGATCGCGTGCTCTTGCTTAGCATCGGCTCACGCTCTCAGTCTCAAACTCGGAGATATATAATGAGATTGCCCGACCACTTCCGATGTGTTCCGCACGCCATGCCGAGAGCCTCCGATTGCACAGATCGGCTCGACTCGGGGAGAGAATTTTCCGAGAAGTCTTTCACGACAGTTGAGTTTTAAATCCTGGTACAGGATTGATCTTTAAGAAACATTCCTCGTGGGTCGGAATAAAGCGGAAATGTGTTCCTGGAATAGAATATATCGGAGAAGAAATGAAAATTTTTGTCATACGTGTTCCATTTTCTTCAGACTAGTTTTGTCTTTTGACAAAATTTTTCCATGTTGAAAGAATATATTCCTTTTATTGGTTTTGGGAAACTAAGTTGTCGTCGTCTTGGATAGAAACATGTCTGGAAACTTTTTTTTTTGTGTAGGATAAAAATTCCCCGTGAGCTAAGGCGAGGAATAAATCTACTAGCAATGTATCGGAATTTTAAAAATGTCAATGGTTACAAAATTTATAAACATGCAAATATGAATTTGTATGATGAATATGGAAAATATGAAACAACGGATTCTCAGGGATTACATGTATTTTAAAACTACTAACAGACTAACCAAAAATTTTGATTGAAAAAATAAATATTTTTCAATATAGGTGACTGCTTACCAAAGTAAAAAAAAGCAAAAGAAATAAGTTTTTTTTTAAAGAAATACTTTTAAAATTAATTTAGAAGTAACAATACTTGTGGCATTGCATGCAAGGAAAGTTAACTATTACTTGAAAAATTAAGTGATGTACTTTCAAACTATTTTTTACTTTTTTATCCTTAAAATTTATATTTATTGACAGTAAAATAAAACAATTTTCCCCTTATTACATTAGACTTTTATGTACAACTTATGCTTCTGCGAAATTTTAATTTTTGTATTTCAGACATCAATGAGAAGGAAATATAAAACATCCCATAACATGAAGAAAATAGATATCTTAGTGCAAATTACAAATTGCAAATTTTCTCTGTGTATTAGTGCTAAAAAAATTGGATAAAAAATTTGCATTCCCATAACATGTTATTTTCATTTATGTTCCAACCTTTTTTTAATTATTCACTTTATCCACTAATGACTAATACAACAATTTCAAAGGTTACGTTAAATATGGTAAAATTAAAAAACAAATCTAAGTTGTATAATTATTGTTCTTAGCCACTTTGAATGTTAGAGCTAACAAACAAGGTAAGCCTTGTGGTAGTTTGTATTTAATTTCATGCCAAATGTGGT